>CAWUFW010020018.1:0-165188 GCA_963921515.1 Calotriton arnoldi
ATTATTGACAGTGCATTTCATTTTTGTGAAATCTCTTGTTAATAAAATTGTATATACTGAACCATCACTTGCCCTCGTGCCAAATCCAACCAGTATGTGTGTGTGCTTGAGGAATAGATGGCTGTGCAGTAATCTTTGTCTTTTTAGTCTGTCTGCCAAGGTGTACATTCCGTCTAAGAATAACCTACCAACTGTAGATATTGTCGTAAACGAAACACCTATGGGAGTACATGGTGATATCTCTCTTGTGGATCCCAACAAGTTATGGTACCTACAATGTCCTGCAAACCTCAAAATGTCTGTCACATTTTCCTTGCAATATTGTGCCAAAATTTTCACGCTGCAGAAATAAACAACACATTATCTCAAAATGACCTGGTTTTGCAAGGGGGTCACCTGGGCTTTTGGCCCGGGGCTCGGCGGCCACATAGGGAAACCTACCAAACCCACACATTTCTGAAAAGTAGACACCCGGGGGCTTCCAGGGAGGTATGGCTTGCATGGATCCCCCAACGTTTCCTTACCCAGAATCCCCTGCAAACCTCACTTTTAGCTGAAAAATCACTTTTTTCACACATTTTTGTGTGGGAAAGTGTGGCATCACTGGCCTCACACAAATTTCCTACCACCCAGCGTTCCCCCAGGTCTCCCGATAAAAATGGTGCCTCACTTGTGTGGGAGGCCCAAGTACCCGCGACAGGCAAGGGCCCACAACGTATTGAGGCGACCTCAAAATGGCCTTTCACAAAACCACCTGGTTTTGCAAAGGGGTCACCTGGGTTTTTGGCCCCGTGCTCGGCGGCCATCTAGGGAAACCTACCAAACCCACACATTTCTGAAAAGTAGACACCCGGGGGCTTCCAGGAGGTATGGCTTGCGTGGATCCCCCAACGTTTCCTTACCCAGAATTCCCTGCAAACCTCAATTTTAGCTGAAAAACCACTTTTTTCACACATTTTTGTGTGGGAAAGTGTGGCATCACTGGCCTCACACAAATTTCCTACCACCCAGCGTTCCCCCAGGTCTCCCGATAAAAATGGTGCCTCACTTGTGTGGGAGGCCCAAGTACCCGCGACAGGCAAGGGCCCACAACGTATTGAGGCGACCTCAAAATGGCCTTTCACAAAACCACCTGGTTTTGCAAGGGGGTCACCTGGGTTTTTGGCCCCGTGATCGGCGGCCATCTAGGGAAACCTACCAAACCCACACATTTCTGAAAAGTAGACACTGGGCTTCAGGAGGTATGGCTTGCGTGGATCCCCAACGTTTCCTTACCCAGAATTCCCTGCAAACCTCAATTTTAGCTGAAAAATCACTTTTTCACACATTTTGTGTGGGAAAGTGTGGCATCACTGGCCTCACACAAATTTCCTACCACCCAGCGTTCCTCAGGTCTCCCGATAAAATGGTGCCTCACTTGTGGGAGGCCCAGTACCACGACAGGCAGGGCCCACAACGTATTGAGGCGACCTCAAAATGGCCTTCACAAACCACCTGGTTTTGCAAGGGGGTCACCTGGGTTTGGCCCGTGCTCGGCGGCCATCTAGGAAACCTACCAAACCCACACATTTC
This sequence comes from Calotriton arnoldi, assembly GCA_963921515.1. Lineage (NCBI taxonomy): Eukaryota > Metazoa > Chordata > Amphibia > Caudata > Salamandridae > Calotriton > Calotriton arnoldi. The sequence continues at coordinate 1,573 of CAWUFW010020018.1, forward strand.
TGAAAAGTAGACACCTGGGGCTTCAGGGAGGTATGGCTTGCGTGGATCCCCAACGTTTCCTACCCAGAATTCCCTGCAAACCTCAATTTTAGCTGAAAAATCCCTTTTTCACACATTTTTGTGTGGGAAGTGTGGCATCACTGGCTCTCACAAATTTCCTACACTCCAGCGTTTCCAGGTCTCCCGATAAAAATGGTGCTTCACTTGTGTGGGAGGCCCAGTACCCGCGACAGGCAAGGGCCCAAAACATTTTTTGATAGGCAATGTTGATGTTGCCTCAAAACGTTTTGTGTCCTTGCATGTCGCGGGTACTTGGGCCTCCCACACAAGTGAGGCACCATTTTTATCGGGAGACCTGGGGGAACGCTGGGTGGTAGGAAATTTGTGTGAGGCCAGTGATGCCACACTTTCCCACACAAAAATGTGTGAATAAAGTGATTTTTTCAGCTAAAATTGAGGTTTGCAGGGGATTCTGGGTAAGGAAACGTTGGGGGATCCACGCAAGCCATACCTCCCTGAAGCCCCGGGTGTCTACTTTTCAGAAATGTGTGGGTTTGGTAGGTTTCCTAGATGGCCGCTGAGCACGGGGCCAAAAACCCAGGTGACCCCCCTTGCAAAACCAGGTGGTTTTGTGAAAGGCCATTTTGAGGTCGCCTCACTACGTTGTGGGCCCTTGCCTGTCGCGGGTACTTGGGCCTCCCACACAAGTGAGGCACCATTTTTATCGGGAGACCTGGGGAACGCTGGGTGGTAGGAAATTTGTGTGAGGCCAGTGATGCCACACTTTCCCACACACAAATGTGTGAAAAAAGTGATTTTTTCAGCTAAAATTGAGGTTTGCAGGGGATTCTGGGTAAGGAAACGTTGGGGGATCCACGCAAGCCATACCTCCCTGGAAGCCCCCGGGTGTCTACTTTTCACAAATGTGTGTGTTTGGTAGGTTTCCCTAGGTGCCGGCAGAGCTAGGGTTCACAAACTACAGCTAGGCACTTTGCCAAAAAGGGTCATTTTTCACTGCGAAATTGAGGTGTGACCACGTTGCGTTTTGCACCGTTTCCTGTCGCAGGCACTAGGCCGACCCACACAAGTGAGGTACCATTTTTCTCGTAAGACTTTGGGGAACGCGGGGTGGGTGGAAATTTGTGGATCCACGCAGATTCCAGAACTTTCCACCACAGAAATGTGGGGAAAATGTGTTTTTTGGACAATTTTTTATGTTTGCAAGGGATTCTGGGTAACAGAACCTGGTGGGAGGCAGTCAAGTCACCCCATCCTGGATTCCCCTGGTTGTCTAGTTTTCAAAAATGTATAGGTTTGCTAGGTTTCCCTAGGTGCCGGCAGAGGTAGGGTTCAAAAACTACAGCTAGGCACTTTGCCAAAAAAGGGTCATTTTTCACTGCGAAATTTAGGTGTGACCACGTTGCGTTTTGCGCCGTTTCCTGTCGCGGGCACTAGGCCGACCCACACAAGTGAGGTACCATTTTTCTCAGAAGACTTTGGGGAACGCGGGGTGGGTGGAAATTTGTGGATCCACGCAGATTCCAGAACTTTCCACCACAGAAATGTGGGGAAAATGTGTTTTTTTTGATAATTTTTTAGGTTTGCAAGGGATTCTGGGTAACAGAACCTGGTGGGAGGCAGTCCAGTCACCCCATCCTGGATTCCCCTGGGTGTCTAGTTTTCAAAAATGTATAGGTTTGCTAGGTTTCCCTAGGTGCCGGCAGAGCTAGGGTTCAAAAACTACAGCTAGGCACTTTGCCAAAAAAGGGTCATTTTTCACTGCGAAATTGAGGTGTGACCACGTTGCGTTTTGCGCAGTTTCCTGTCGCAGGCACTAGGCCGACCCACACAAGTGAGGTACCATTTTTCTCGTAAGACTTTGGGGAACGCGGGGTGGGTGGAAATTTGTGGATCCACGCAGATTCCAGAACTTTCCACCACAGAAAAGTGGGGAAAATGTGGTTTTTTTGACAATTTTTTATGTTTGCAAGGGATTCTGGGTAACAGAACCTGGTGGGAGGCAGTCAAGTCACCCCATCCTGGATTCCCCTGGGTGTCTAGTTTTCAAAAATGTATAGGTTTGCTAGGTTTCCCTAGGTGCCGGCAGAGCTAGGGTTCAAAAACTACAGCTAGGCACTTTGCCAAAAAAGGGTCATTTTTCACTGCGAAATTGAGGTGTGACCACGTTGCGTTTTGCGCCGTTTTCTGTCGCAGGCACTAGGCCGACCCACACAAGTGAGGAACCATTTTTCTCGTAAGACTTTGGGGAACACGGGGTGGGTGGAAATTTGTGGATTCACGCAGATTCCAGAACTTTCCACCACAGAAATGTGGGGAAAATGTGGTTTTTTTGACAATTTTTTATGTTTGCAAGGGATTCTGGGTAACAGAACCTGGTGGGAGGCAGTCAAGTCACCCCATCCTGGATTCCCCTGGGTGTCTAGTTTTCAAAAATGTATAGGTTTGCTAGGTTTCCCTAGGTGCCGGCAGAGCTAGGGTTCAAAAACTACACCTAGGCACTTTGCAAAAAAAGGGTAATTTTTCATTGTGAAAATGTGGTACGTCCACGTTGCATTTTGAGCCATTTCCTGTTGTGGGCACAAGGGCTACCCACACAAGTGAGGTACCATTTTTATCGGGAGACTTAGGGTAACACAGAATTGTAGAGCAACTGTTATTACCTATTGACTTTCGATGCATTTCTGCCTTCCAAATGAAAGACAATGTGTAAAAAATAAGTCATTTTGAAAAATGACCTATAATTCTCATGCTAGTATGGGTACTCCCAATTTCGGAAATGTGCAAATATCTACTGTTTCTAAAATCTACATTTTGTTCCCATTTCAGAAATACATAGGTGTCTTTCATAACAATTTTTCCATGTATACATTTTCCAAAAATAATTGCTATATACCCGGTACTTAAAAAAAAATCATTGCAAGATGTTGCTCAATTATTGGCTCTGGGTTCGTCGGGTTCTTGGTGAACCTACAAGTCCTATATATCCCCACAACCAGAAAGGTCCAGCGGATATAACAGTATATTGCCTTCAAATAGCTATCATAATTAGAAGAAGTTACAGGTGAAAACGTTGACACAAAAGGCTGTTTTTTTCAACTAATTTTCAATTTTTCCTTTATTTAACTGTTAGTTTCTATAAGGAAAACTTTAAGGATCTACACAAATAACCCCTTGCTGAATTCAGAATTTTGTCTACTTTTCAGAAATGTATGGCTTTCCAGGATCCATTATTGGTTTCATACCCATTTCTACCATTAACTGGAAGGAGGTTGAAAGCACAAAAAATAGCAAAAATAGGCTATGTCCCAGAAAAATGCCAAAACTGTGTAAAAAGTAGGTTTTCTGACAAAAGTCTGCTTGTCCCTGAAAGCTGGGAAGATGGTGATTTCATCCCCACAACCCCTTTTTTGATGCCATTTGCAGGGAAAAATCAAGACGCTTTCACCTGTAGCCCTTTTTTCGCATTTTTCAAAAAAAAAAAGAATTTAGCTGTATTTTGACTAATTTCTGGGTCCCCTCCAGGGGAATCCACAAACCCTGGGTACCTTTACAATCCCCATGATGTTAGAAAAAAAGGACGCAAATTTGGCATGGATACCTTATGTGGTCAAAAAGTTACAGGGGCCTAAGCGCGCACTACCCCAAATAGCCAAAAAAAGGCTTAGCACAGGAGGGGAAAAGGCCTAGCAGCGAAGGGGTTAAGGCTGCAAGGTATGTGGATTTATGATGTTCATTATACTCTTTGCGCCATACGTGCTCTAACCTTTTGCTAGACCTCTTTGTTTCTTGGAGTGCCTCTGAAAACCAGGGTGCGTATGGTTTAGATCGTCTGCTAGTAATTGAGTTGAGTGGTGCTAGAGTGTCTAAAGCTAGATTAATCCACCCCTTAATCTGTGTATTAGCTACAGATGGGCATTCTTCGAGAGTTGTTCTGTGCGAGTTTAGGACCCTCGTAAATGTGATAGAAGTAATCAGAGCCAATTTACGTGAGGTGGATTTTAGGGGCGGTGCTATTTCCAGTGAGGGTTCCATAATTCCAAAGGGAATCAGGTGGTGGTCTGACCACGCCACCGGAATGGGTTCGGCTTCTGTTAAGAAGTGAGAGTTGGTAAAAATGGGCTCCAATATATGTCCGAGATCATGTGTAGGGGCTTTCACTAATTGAGTAAGTTGACACATGCTTAAATCTTCCATTAGGTTTTTCGTAGTTGGGCAGTCTTTATTATCTATATGACTGTTGAGGTCCCCTAGAACTGTGAAATTAGCATATCTGACTGTGTAGTCTGGAGTCGTGCCAGCTAAACTTTTAACAAAGGTTGTCGCTGGATCTGGTGGGCGATAGATAAGAAACCCAGTCAGTGTAACCTTACTGTTTAGAGTTAGGCTAAAGAAAGCTGCCTCAGAATTTGCAATATTGTTAGGTTGCAGCTGGCAGCGCAAATCACTTTTAAAAATTATTGCTAGCCCACCTCCTCTAAGTGTGGATCGGTTAAGGTGGAGTATAGCGTAGTTATGGGGCACTGCATCTAATATGTCAGGGGCCGAGGCTTCTGTTAGCCAAGTTTCAGTTAAGAAGAGGGCAACAGGCCGAAGCTCTGAGATGAGGTCTGCTATCTCCAGTTTATGTTTGGGTAACAAGCGGCAATTGAGTAGTAAGCATTGCTTCCTCCCATTGTCAGATAGGCCTGTCTTACCAATAGAAGCCACAGTATGGGGTTCACCTAGGTGGAAGTCGCAGCTACCGCAGCCATTAGGTTTTTGTGATAAGTTTAAGATGTGAGAGCACGCATCTCTCACCGGATGATTGAGCTTCAATAGGTCATTCCGGAAATAGTGGCCATGCCTACCTACCTCTACCCCTCTAATGGGGGAATGGATGGTGAGCAGAGCAGCGGTCCTGGCCCCTGGCACCGTCCAGGCACGGATGGGCGCAGACAGGCTTGTCTTTGGCGCGCCTCCGGCACACCAGTGGCGCGGCCCGCAGCTGCCATGAATTTGTAGCCCGCCTCTAAGGGCATAGCTACAGGTCCGACTCCGCCTCCAGAGATCGGAGGCAGCTGATCGACGTGGCAGGCAGAGAAGAGAACCTGTTTGAGCTGCAACGCAGCAGCAAGAAGTACAAAGGTGAGATGAAGCATTTTTAAAAGCACAACATTTCAGGGGACCCATGCACCTCCCAGCGCCTAGTGCGCTTACAAGGAACTTAAAAGGTGTGAAGTAAGGGCAAAGTAAACAAGCATTTGCAATGCAAACGGTCTCGTCTTTGGGACCTTATATGTATTTAGCTATGTATTTAGCTATGCAGCACCTTACCCTGGGTGGTGAAACATCTACTGGAGGGAAAGTAAGCACATGGAGGGAAAGTAAGCACCAAACTGTGTGACATGCCAGGTATGTGAAGACATGGAGAGAAATATTGCCTTTTAGCGGGAAATGGTATAGGCCAAAGCTCTGTTTTTAATATATCAGGGCCTTCGGTGGTTATATCGCTGAAAATATATGATTTGAAAAAAAATATTATGTTTACGGGTGCTCGTGGAAGAGAAGTTCTATGGACTGGAATCTAGAGAATGCTAAAGTGATTAGCTAGAGTTCCTCAGCAGAAAGCAATACACCTGGTAAACAAGCACCCTGGGGCACAAACTTGAATGCAAGGTCTATCAAAAGGACTCTCTTCCCCCAAGCCAGCTATTTCTGTAATTCTGCAGTTAGGTGTTCATTTTACCCCCGGCCATTAACGTTGATCCTGAAAACCGCACAATAAAGCAGATTCGTACCAATTACACTGTAACAAAACAATAGGACTCAGAAATCATCACCACTCTAAAATCCATTAGCATTGTAGTTACCCAAACGCATCATACCTTTATGTAAATTGATGTATCCAATGCATTACTCCATAATTGCTTTTGTTACATTTTTAGCCCCTGCACTAAACCCCGAGGCACCATTTCCTGCCTTTGAACTCTTTCCATGACCTTTTAATACCTTTCAGAATTTTTGAAGCATGTTATGTGCTGCCTGCCCCCAATTGTGCTTCAAAGGTAAATATATGATAAAAAGGAAACGTTCGACTGACAAAAGCGTCTAGCAACCCCATTAGCCAAAGCTCTTAACAAGCAATACCTTAATGCTGATTAAATGTAAGAGATATAAATTGAGAGGGCTGACCAGAAAGTGACTCCCTAGATAAGCAGAGGACAGACAGGTCCCTCCTCGAGTTTCATTTAGAGTTAAAAAAAAAGCTTTTAACTTAAACAGGCGCACTCTGCTAATTACAGAGCCTGGCAATTTGGGGACTGGCTGCAGGCTGCCGAGGGGAAAGGCAGGAGAGCGAAAGGTCAGGAACGCCAATCCCAGCCCCATTTGCAGATTGTAGTAATGGGGAGTATCAAACCAGCAAGCGCTCCTCCCCTTCACATTACCATCAACCTATGCATACTGCCCTTAATTCCTGCGATGTGTGAAGTGTTCGCTGGACATGACCCAAAAGGGATCAGGGCTGACAAGTTGCAGAGCAGAGGTGGGCTTTTCCTACTAAGTGGAATGTTCGGGGCACATGCTTCATGTAGGTTCAGTTGTGTACTGTGCGGTTTCTTCAACTCTGGGCAGCCTGCTGTCCTGGGACAGCAAACTGGAATGCAGCATCTGGTGCCCCTGAAAGCATCAGACTGATGAAGAAAGGCCGCTATAACAAAAACTGACCCGTTGTGCCCACCATAGGAGCTGAATCGCCCTCCCAACCACCAGTGCCCGCTAGCAGCTCCCTAACCACACCCGTCCCATTCACACCCTTCTCTGGTGCACACACGGTGTTTGTGCACGGTTTACGATGTGTCCCGGGGTGGCACCCTGCACCCGCGTGTGCCACAGCGGGGACGCCGGGTCCCATAGAGGGCAGTAGTACCCGCCCACACCAGCCTTACCTCGCTCTGAGATCGCGGCAGCCTGGCGGCTGGGGGAAGAGGCGCCGTGTGCTGGTCCGAGCCGTCCGTGGTTTTGAGAGGGGCTTCCGAGACGAGAGCGGAGGAGACACGCAGACCGCAGGAGTGCTTCCTCCCGACACACGCTTGCAGTACTTTGTATTCCTGAAAAGAGCAGCAACGCCAAGAAAGAAGCATTGTGTAGTCAGGCGGGTGATCTGTGGGTGGGGAGGATGGAGTGGAACCCGGCCGCGCTTCACCTCGTCCTGCTTTGCTCCTTGTGCTGTCTCTGCCTCCCTTTGTCTCGCATGCGCACGATGTAAGGCATCGCGCGCATGCGAGACAAAGAGTGCAAATTCACCCACCAATCACACTGCAAACAAGTTTGAAAATGCAATAGGACTCGGATTTACCCGAGACCTATTGCATTTTAAATGGAAGTGCCGGCATGAAAGAAGGCACGAACGGAAGGGGGTGGAGGGGTGAATGTGGTACAAGAAGTTACGGACTGCGAAAGGGAAAGGGGAGAGACAGGGAAACAAACCGGTTTTACAAGTAAAGGGGCTGATAGCCTCGGAAGAGTATAAATGACGTAATGGCAGTCAGGAGGCGGGACTAAGAAGCCCAAAACCAATCAAAATGCAGATTTTATTATTGAAGCCAATCAAATTTATGGCCGAAAAGTGGGCGGAGCTTCCCCCGCTATACTGTATACAGCATCTCTCGACGAGACAGCGCATGCGCTGCCTAGCCGAGACCTAAAAACGAAAAGAGATGTAGGAGCCAGGCAACTCCCAGCGCCTAGCGCGCTTACAAGGGAAAAAAAGGGTGTGAAGTAAGGGCAAAGTAAAAAGCAAAAAGAGGTGTAGGAGCCAGCAACTCCCAGGAACTTAAAAGACAAAACTAAAAGTTAAAAAGGGCCAGTTAGGCTCAGTGGTGATCACTCACCAGGAAGGTATCCACTGTGGCCGGGCAGCTGCCATGAATTTGTAGCCTGCGTCTAGGGGCGTAGCTACAGGTCCGACTCCGCCTCCAGAGATCGGAGGCAGCTGATCGATGCAGCAGGCAGGCAGGCAGGGAAGAGAACCAGCCTGAGCTGCAGAGCAGCGGCAAGAAGTACAGAGGTGAGATGAAGTATTTTTAAAAGCACAACAGTGCAGGGGAGCCAGGCACCTCCCAGCGCCTAGTGCACTTACAAGGAACTTAAAAGGTGTGAAGTAAGGGCAAAGTAAAAAGCAAAAATGGCAACTCCCCGCGCCTAGCGCGCTTACAAGGAACTAAAAGGGTGTGAAGTAAGGGCAAAGTAAAAAGCAAAAAGAGGTGTAGGAGCCAAGGAACTCCCAGCACCTAGCGTGCTTACAAGGAACATCATGTGAGTGTATGGACATTTCATAATGGACTTAGGTACTGTTGGGGTTTTTGATTTTTCTTTCCTTGGTTGTTTGGTTCTTAATTTTATGCCTACATGGGCTATTGCAGATTATTGTTAGATTTAAAGTGCATTTTAGCTGTCACCTTTTAGTTTTATTTGTTTATTTCTCTTCTTCCAATATGGGGAAAAGGAAAGCAGAATCCAAAAATTCTATTGACAAAAGACCTAAAACCAGCAACTCGATTTTGTCATATTTGAACAATGTGGTGGGGGCTCTTGCTGATGAAACATTGTCTATAGAAGAAGAAGAACTAACCAATTTCAGACCGGAGTTAGATTCATGGACTGTAGCTGGGCCTCCCCCTCTTCAGACCTAGGAACAGTTGCGATATGCAATAATGATGAAACTCTACCAGGGGGGAAAGCGGCAATTGTCTCGGCTGATATAGTCGAAGCCTCACCACAAGAACCTCAAGATAAGAGGGCCCCTGGGGGAAGCATTGTTAAGGGAAGCCTGGAAGCTAAAAGTAAAATCACCAGGTGGGTGGTGAGGGGGAGGCGGGGGTTCAGGTGTTGGGTGGTGGGGTGGGGAACGAAATGGGGCAACAGGCTGTGGCAAAAGAGGGTTCTCTACAGAATGACCCTAGCAGTTTGCTTATTAAAATTGTGTTGGTCCTAGAAAATTTTACATCTAGATTTGACATTTTGGAAGAAAAGTGGGCTCCCTGGTAGGCTCAGTAGGGTCTCTGAGAGATCAGGTAGAAATTATTTTAAGCAGAACTCCCAATATTCCGATAACCCCAATAGTTAATAATCAGATGTTTAAGCCTGTTATAGAGAAGTTGGCCGACATGGTTTCTCACTTAGAAGTGATACTGGTCCATGGGCCAAATGTGCAAGCAATCCTGTAATAGCTGAAAGCCACAAATCTGCTTGTAACGCAGTGGTTTCTCAGGTTCCGCATCTAGGGAAAATTGTTGATAAAATTTCAGAGCATGGGCTTGGGCCCGCTTCTTGGGCAGATTCTGTAGGTCAAGGGGGCCCGCTGCATCTTCAGAAGGCACCGGCTGTGGCTGTTCAGGCATTTTCTACTTCCTCAGATATCTTACATCTCCCCCCGGCTTGTACACCCTATGTCCTGGTCTTGGCTAATGTCCCGCCTAGTGGGAAAGCCATAAGGAATACTTTCAGCAATTAAAAAACAAGATAGTACATTAGCTTGCAAGGCTCCCCCCCACTCCAGAAATTAGGTCAGTGCTTTTTGAGGAAATAATTATGGCATGTAAGATGTGTTGGATAGGGAACGCTCCCAAGTCACTTGGGCGAGATGGTATCATAATTAATTATTGTAGCAATTTTAGGGCCGGATGTTAATAAAACTTGGGTCAGGGTTAGTTTCTCCTAGCGGCATTTCAGTTTTACCCTTTACCCTTGGGTTATTTCTACAAACCTTTGTCCCCTGGCTTGGTGCATCAGGAGGTGTTGTTTCAAGAGCCTCCCAGATCTTTTGGATGTGATAATGCTGTGAATCCTGCCTGGAATGTTGCTGTGTCCAATCGATACAAACCCTTAAGTGGACTGGATGGCCAAGACTGACTGCGGAAGAAGCCCTCCATTAGTGCAACCTCTGTTGGACCAGCTTTGGTTAGACCATTCCAGGTTATGTCTTGGAATATAGCAGGGCTGTGGGAGAAACTGAATGAACCTGAGGGTCTAGATCCCTTACCATAAATGATATTATAACATTTCATGAGACTTAGGACACGAGGGGTGGACTTCACATGGACGGCTATGCTTCGTTTTCAATCAATGCCTCCCCATCAACAAGGGGAAGACCTAGTGGGGGCCTTTTGACCTTTGTCAAATTAGATTTATGCTATAAAATGGAAATGATCAAAGGAACTTCCCCGCATGTTTTAGGTGTCCTTCTCTCCTTTAAAAACAACACATGAATTTTGTGTATTAACATTTATAATGCTGTTCGTGGAAGGGAGTCTGAGGACGTGCTGGATTCGCTTAGTACCTATTTGCACACGTTTTGCTCTGGCTGTTCCATTGTTTATACTGTTATGTCGATTCTGGAGGATTTTAATTTATACCCTTCCAGTGGTTGTCATATATATGATGGGGTGGGGGATTAGATGAGTGGGATTACCTTCAGGATGCAGTTCACTTGGAGCATATCCATCAGGGGGAAAAATGATTGAGCTATAATTTATAAAATCTTTTGAATTGTGAGAGTCTGTGTAAGGATGATTTTGCCCCTACATTTAAGGGCATAGGAGGCGGTTCTGTTATTGACTATATCTATGCAACTGCAGGTTTATATTTTTTTCTTAATCCCTTAATTTCTTAATTAACATATACAGCAACCGTAACCCCCTGGTTGCTTGCTTTCAGTGGTAAATTGAACATGGCGATTCTTTCTACCATTTTAAGAAGCAGGTTAAGAAAATTGATCAGGGCGCAGATTGAATTGGGAAAAAATTACCCGTGACATTTATTAAGAAGCTAGCTCAATCCTTTTATCCCCCTGATGAATATGGTCCAAGTGGACTGCATCCTGAAGGTAATCCCACTCATCCGCTCCCCCACCCCATCATGTATATGACTTGTCTGAATGTAGAGGCTTCTAGTGATAGCATTTTATTAGAGTATGACAAAATAGGAAGTTATATTAATACTGACCTTCTAAACCAGGTAAGGCTGGGTCCATTGCTGCCCTGTCGTTGGTTTGATAACATTTGCACCAGAGCACGAAAGGCATTCCTTGCCCAGTTAAAAAAAAATCCCATGAGACAGGAGGGAAGTTAGAGCTTGTAGGGATACTTATAAAGCAGCAATTAACAAAATGAAGATGGAACTAAAGAAAGAGCTATGAGAGGATGTACTCTAGGCCAGCACACTAAAGGACAGTACTTTGTACTGGAGAGTGGTCAACCATCCCTTCTTTAAAGAAGATAGGGGGACATATTTAGACGCCTTGGTTCCTGCCCAGCTCTGGGAGGATCATTTTACTGCCCTATACCAGGAGGCGGGTTCAGATTATGAATCTTTTCCCCCTGGGTCAGGGTGCTAAACTATTGCTGCATTGGGAAGAGGTTAGAGATGCAATTATATCTCTACATGGGGGTAAGGCCCCAGGGGCAAATGGGGTTTCAGGTGACCTGTTTAAGGCATGTGTGTACCTCTGTGCCCCCCTCTTCACTCTTTATCTTAATGCTGCTATTAGTAGGTCACTCCCGGAGTCTTGGCGACATTCTGTCATTGTGCCAGTTTACAAGAAGGGGCATAGGAATGATCCCTCCTGTTACAGGCCCATTAGCTTATTAGATATAGAGGTCAAAATTATAGGCCGAGGTATTCTGAATAGGTTAACCAAGTGGTCCGAAGAACTGAACATTTTCTTAGACATTCAGTATGGGTTTCGCGCAGGGAGGGGCACAGTTGAGCACAATATCAATATTCATCTCATAATCAATAAATATGTTTGTGCAAAGAAGGGCGCTCTTCATCTATTCTTATTGAATCTCAGCTCCGCGTTCGATCTGGTTGACAGAGAGAAACTCTGGGCAGAGCTAGGATCCATGAGGGTGGATGAGTGTATGCCTAGCTTAACCAGGGAACTTCATTGTGGACTGACAGCTTCAGTTCGTTATGGTACCAATGGCCAATGCACCAAACACTTTGCACTTAGAAAGGGGGTCCAGCAGGGCAATATTTTGGCCCCCTTTCTTTTTATTATGTATATCAAACGCTTGAAGAAGTCACTTACCGTACAGGGTGTAGATGTTCCAAGTGCCAGGAGCAGATTGCTCCCGGCTCTTTTATATGCTGATTCTGCTGTTTTAATTGCTTGCACCGCCAGCAGTTAAAGCAGTTTTTAGATCTTTTTGTTGATTTTATGAGCAGTCTGGATTTGTGTACTAATTTTAATAAGTCACATGTAAAGATCCTGGCACTGAATAACACAAAAAGTGCAACTTTTTCAGTACAGGAACACACTTTAAGTAAGGTTGACAATTTTACATATCTAGGTATTTTAATAGATTCTAAACTCAGTTGGCAACCTTTACTTAAAAATAATTTTGGTAATTTTCTGAGAGCTTGTGCTGGGGTGAATTAATTTTCTTCTCTTTTGGGGCAAAAGAAATTGAAAACCATGTTGGATGTCTATAAATCTAAATGCATCCCAATTTCAAACTTTGGCAGTGAAATCTGGGGCCATCTCAACATAGATTCTCTTGGGATTTCTGAGAACAAATATCTCAGAGGGCTTTTTGGGTTTGGGGCAATATATTCCTACAGAACTTTTACACGAAGAGTTGGGTATGAGTTATATCGTAGATTACATTCGGTTGCAACCTCTCTTTCTTAGATGAAGTGTTTGGTTAAAGGATGCTTTGAGTTTGAACAGATTATTTATACCTGACTGTATGAAATTAGATAATATATCTAGTATACCGTGAGTTGGTATATATCAGAGAACATTTTAAAAATCTAGGAACACCAGAGCTATATTTAAATCCATCCAGCATTACCTAACAATATGTTGTCTGGTTAATGGAGACTTAGGACTTAAAACCAAGAGCAAAGAGGGAAGCTCTATCATTAGCCAAGCCATTATATAAAAAATGTATTATGGTTAAATCAGTATTCGGGATAGAGCCATACTTCCTCTACGATATGCCCACCCATCGGTGTTGACTTTTGACTTTTTTTTAGGTTAGGTCTTTTCCATCAGTTATTGTATCCCTAGGGAATTTGACATAAGGTACTGATCCCCAATACTGTATCTATGATTTGCCTTTTAAATGTGATACTTTGCATATTGTTATGACATGTCCTAGTATGCACATCTTCCTCATAAGTTTTTAAAACCACTCTTTTTACCTTATGATTTTTTTAGGTTAGGCAAGTCTTTTTGTTTTTACAACTTTTAGCTTCCCAGGTAATTTGTCATAGCGTGTCTTAATGGTTGTCATAATGTTTCTTGTGGTGGTTTGCAAAGCTGCACGCTAGGGGAAATTCTCAGAGATGTTGACTGATGAAATTTCAATGTCAAGCTTTTTTTATTACCTGTATGTTTTTTACTGTGATTTTGTAACAATGATGTTCACGCACTTGTATGATTTTATTGTAAAGTCGAATAAAGTTTATGATGATGATACCCGAAAATTCCTGTCAGAAGAAATCCAATATGATTACAATTTATGTCATGGAGAAAATAGTTTTGGCAGAGTTTGTTTCAAAGTCCTATCTCACTCTCTCTGTGCAGGAAAAAAGCGGGAACTTCAACAGCGACCCCTGAGCACACATGCTGTGAGTACAGCTCCTATGAACAAAATGGTGATCAGTGATTTCCTAGCAGAAGCAGTGTGCCCAAGAAGCCTTTGAAATCCTGATTACGTCGATTCTTATCTAATTATCTATAAGAACCTTCTGGTCGCCAAGATCTTTTTACCTGTTGAATAGTGTAAAGGAGAGAATCTCATCTGGTTATATAACAGCATTCATTTTGTCTGAAAGGACCACTGACTCCGAATTCAAGTTTGAGAATTTATTATCGCCAAAAATAACTGAACGTGCAAGCACCTCAACACGAGGTTAAAGAAATAAATGGGCACTAATACAAAATATACTCTACGCAGGAATCTCATCCGACTCAGGATAAGAAGAATAGAAAGTTCTAGGAGGACCAACCAAACTATGATTGCTCCTATTTCTAAGTTGCTCTTCATGGACCTAAACAAGCTTAAAATCAATTGCTGTCCCTACACTAACGCTAAGTGACATCCCTGCATAACGATTTTCCCAAGCAAGAAAGAATAAAAGGTGTCAGCTGTGAAGACTTCCTAAAAAGTGCAATCACCATATACCTAAGCTCAACTCTGTCCTTCTCTCAGGTCTCCCCTACCGCTTCTCTGGCTTCCTCCCTCGGGGCACTATCCCTAATACAAAACCATACTACAAAGGTACACGCCTTGTTTACGCCCTCTTGGCCAGGTCTTCTTTCTTGTGCTTTTCCATTGAAACGGTGACTTCATCCTGGACGGTTTCGTTGACCTTGAGTCCCAGGCGCCTTCTCCTCTGAAAGTATCATCCCTAAATTCCATTGCACTCCCCGTACCATGCCTCCCATCTTTCTAACTTTTGAAAACAAAGAGTTAGTCTTTACTAACGAGACATGTGTCCTTGCACCTGCAACAAAAGATACGTTCAACAGAAACCTTCTACTGTGCTAATTAAATCTACCGTTTGTGCCCAGAGAGCCTTTCCAAGAGAAACCCTTTTCGGCCTACATTATAAGCTAACATAAGAATATACCAGGCCTTCCTTAAGCATATATGTAGTCAGGCCCTTACATATAACTTTTAAACACACATCTTACTTTTCCCTATAAGCATATTCATTACGATTCTTTATGCAAACAATGAATTACATGTGCAACTTTAATATGGTGCACGTTTAAACTACTGCAATTACATTACATACACAAACTAATTCCTCTATGCATTATGTTCACACAATTCAAAAAGCATTACATTACATCATTATCCTAACACCATTATACTGCTGAGTTCACTTCGTCTCAGTGAACTATTCATTCTTTGCTAAACATGCATGAGTATACAATGGATATAAACGAATATATGTCTGAATACATGTGGGTGCGGCCTATCAGTGATTATGATGCACCCCTACAATTCACAAGAACATTTCGCTCTATCAGTTCCCCCTTTGATGACTCCTGTCATCACATCCCATTCTACTCCCTCGGAGAAGGAACCGACCTAAACAGAACTTGTTCCCATCTTCCCTGATCTGAAATTCTCCATGCTCTTGAGCCTTTGATACTGATTGTCCTGCAATCTTGCCAATCTCATGTCATTTTCCCTCAAAGCTCTCTTGACTCGGCCTGCTCGATACCATTTGTAGGCCTTGATCATAATCCACAAGCCAGCCACACAAACCACCAAGATAAGGAGTGGTCTCAGGAAGTACCCAAGGAATCCCTTTCCTAGGTTTGCAAACCAACCTCCCACTTGACCAAAACCCTTTCCGACCTTTTCCCAGGCCCCTTCTTCGGTCAAATCCGCTATCTTTGTGTGGATCATAGTGATGTTACTTATATATTTCTCCAGATCCTTGCTACGGTCTGGTATATAAGTGCAGCACTCCTGAACCTTCAGCATTTTACAGACTCCGCCCTCTTTTGCCAATAGGACATCCAAAGCAAGGCGATTCTGCAAAACCATTCCCCTTATCGACAACATCTCTCCTTCCACCAACACCAACGATTTTGCTGTGTTCATCGAAAATTCATCCACCACAGTCGCTAACCTCCGGATCTTCACATCATTCAAGACTACTCCTAGACTAGGTATCATAGCTCCAAAGATATCCCCCACAACGATTCCTGCACTTGCAGCTCTTCTCGCTCTTGAATGCTCTCCACCTTCCAGAAGATTTAAGTCTTCTGTATGGTAAATCTTTGGAAATATTATTGACAAATAACATGTTCCATACCAATTTGCAGGCAACCTCACGTAAGCATTCTTCCCACATACGTAATACACCGTAGGTATCACTTGTACAGGACCTTGGAGAAAATCTTTTGCCTCATCTGCCATGGTGAAAACGTGATCACAAGTACTCTGTCCCACTGGAACCTTTTCGTAGTAAGTCTGATAACGCCTTATACACAACTTACCCCTCTGCTCCTTATCTAACGCTATAGGACCATAGCTTCCCTTGGTCTTATGCAACCGTTCCTCCTCTGTCCAATCTGTCCTGTGATGCCCTAAATCTCGGGATTCAGTCAGCTTTCTATACCTATCTTCAACCTGATCTACAAACTTTCTCTCTACATCCGACATCAAGCAAGTCAGATTGTGTCTGTGTGCGAATGCTGTATCCAATTCCAAACTCGGTATGAAGTACTTCCTCAGTCTGTCCTCGGTTTTGTAATAATCATACTTATTCAAATGCTTGTAAGCTGGGACTTCAGGAAGCACTGCGTCGAAGTTGGAAAAGAAATACTCGAACTGATCTCTCTCATAAAACAAACTAAGCAAAAGACTACATGAAATACCATAAGTCAGTGGAAGATGATGATACCTAATACCCTCATCCACCGAAGTAGGCAACTGCATACACACATAACAATCTTTCGCATCCATCACGTCAACATACTCATACAACAACTTAGCATACGCATTAAGCTTAAAATCACCCTTAGACAAATCTACATGTAATCTACGACTTTCTTCTAAAATCATAGCTCTATCAGCTGCCCTGTCTACCCCCTTCTGACTAGGTGTGATAGGTGTGGGTGTCCCTGTCACTGCCTCTACTTCTGGCTCGTGCGAACCAGTATATGAGACTACAACTACTATGATTATAGAAATTATCACACTACTTATAAGAATGCCTATAATCCATTTTGCTCTACGATTGGGATTTCCCGGCTCCATGATTTCGAAAGTTCTCAAAAAGTCTTGGTTATCGCAAAGAACTCAGAAAAGTCTCTGTCCTTTATTTATGACTTGCTTAACCAGCTCGAGCAACCATGAAATCTCCGGGCTTTCCCTTTCCGATCACAACTTATTTACACAGTCCAGAAAAAGACTTCCCTAGTTTTCGTTCCTCTTCTTGTGGAAAGTCCCTAAGTTTATTCTTCTTCCACTCGGACCTAGGTTATCTTCTTCTTTTAGACTTTTATTTACAGTTCATTACTGATCCATAATGAGATCCTCATTAAGCACGACCAGAACGTGATACAAAAGTTCAAGACGCAAAAGCAGCACTTCGTGTGAAAACGGCTCAGCTCCGAAAGGCGGGAACTCGACCCGATGCAAAAGCAATTTTCGGACTTCACTCAGAAGTGGGGGATTCGGAATCGTGAGTGTCAGTGTTCCGTCTATCTCGAACCCTGGCATCCGCAGCACCACCTTCACCACCAGTCTCGGGCTCCGACTGAACACCTCCACTGACTTCAGTCTCCCTGTATTCACCACCCCCTGCATCAAACACAGTGTAAGTCCACTCAGGGGTAGAGTATCTGTGACAAGGCACTCTTGTTCTCTTAGACCTTCGCCGACTGTCTTGTGCTTGGTCTTCGTCGCTTGCTTCGGTTTCAGATACTTCGGACACTGGAGCAAGGTCTCTCTCAGGTGCTAACCTCAGGTTCAGTCGCCTCTGTCTTTCAGGCCAACCTTCAGCACTTCTGTTCTTTCGTCTGCCTTCCCCTTCTATACCCAGTGCACTATTTCCTCTTTCTGCTGCTTTTGACTCTTCTCCGCCCACTGCACCTTCTCTTTCTTCAGTGCCTGAATCAGGGTTCGAACTGTGGAAACCCCCTTCAGCTTGCTCTAGTGCACCACCAGCTGTGTCAGCGACCCTTACAGCTTGACTTGTCCTCTCATGTGGCCCTACCACTTCAGCTGGGTTTTCATTTACGAGAGGAGCTGTTTCTTCCAAGGGTGCTGGAACTCTGCGGGTATGGGAAGCATGCACCCAGTTCGGCAATCCTCCACACTTTACTGCTGTGTTCGTGATAAGTATCACCTGATACGGGCCACGCCAACGGGCATCCAAGCAACTCTTCCTCACGTGCTTCCGGACGAGCACCCAGTCACCGGGACACAAGTCGTGGCACAGATCACTCGAGGCTGGAACCACAGCTGCTTGCACCTGCTGGGATACAGAACGGACCACATCAGAGAGTCCTTTACAATAATCGAGAATCAAATCATCAGTGATGTTTATCAAGGCTGTAGTTGGTACTGCTGGCAGTCTCATTGCCCTCCCCATTATTATTTCATGGGGGGACAACCCGGTCCTTCTGTCTGGGACACTTCGCATGCTCATGAGCACCAGTGGCAAGGCGTCGGGCCATTTCAGGGATGTTGAAGAACACATTTTTGCCATCCGGGCTTTCAACGTTCCATTAACTTGTTCCACCATCCCAGAAGCCTCTGGTCTGTAGCTACAGTGGAGTCTCTGGTCAATGTTCAATGCTGCACAAAGTAACTTCATGATTTCGCTATGGAAGTGCCCACCTCTATCTGATTCCAAAGAGGTCGGAATCCCGAATCTAGGGATAAGCTCCCTCAACAATAATTTAGCCACTGTCAGAGTGTCACACCTGCGTGTGGGGTAAGCCTCCACCCACCGTGAGAATACACATACTATCACTAGAATGTACCTCAATCTATTGCACCTAGGCATCTCCACGAAATCCAGCTGTAATCTATTGAAGGGCCCTCCTGACCTTCCAATATGACTCAGTGTAACTACAGTTTTCTTTCCAGCATTCATCTGTTGACATGTAACACACCTCTGACATACCGTCTCAGCCATTGCTCGGAACCGTGGGTTATACCACGTCTGTCTGAACACCCTCATCATTGCGTCTCTACCCAGGTGTGCCTGTCCATGTATCAATCTTGCCATCGGACTCAGCAATTCTTCCGGCAACACAGCTCTCCCATCGTTTGATACCCACACATCCACGTCTCCTTTCACACACCCAGCTTTGATCCAGCCCTCTCTTTCCTTGGTTGAGACTTCATCTTGCAATCTCTTAAGCTCTTCCCAAGTGTCTGCCATGGTCAACATTATGCTGAGATCGGTTCCCTCTTGGCTCTCTTCTATCTCCCTGCCTGTGTATATGCATCCTTGTTCGGCGCAGAAGCGGGCTACCTCATCTGCGTAGTTATTACCCAAGGATACAAAGTCCTCCCCCTTCCCATGGGCTGAACACTTTACAACAGCAATTTCTTTCGGATGCTGTAACGCTTCTAACAATTGTCTTACATATTCTCCATTACGAATGGGTGAGCCAGATGATGTCAAAAATCCCCTCTGAGACCATAACTGCCCGAAGTCATGCACCACGCCAAAGCCGTATTGGCTATCTGTGTAAATCGTGATTCGAATTCGATCAGCGGCCAAACAGGCACGGGTCAAGGCAATGATCTCAGCTACCTGCGCGGAGCGTACTCCTTCTATGCAAGCGGCGTCGACCACTCCTGAAATAGTACATACAGCAAACGCTGCTCTCAATTGCCCCACACTGTCTCTTAAGCATGAACCATCGACAAAGAAAATTTCATCTGGGTCATCCAATGGCTCATCGACAATGTCAGGTCTCGGTTTGGTGCAAAGTTCGGTCACATCGAGACAATCATGGTCCTCACAATCTTCATCATCTGTGTTCGGTATAGGCATCAATGTCGCAGGGTTCAAGATGGAGCACCTTTTCAGAGTCACATTCTCTGCGGCAAGTATGACTTGCTCGTACCTTGTTAACCTATTGTTCGTTAGGTGCTGGGTCTTGGTCCTGGTCATTAATAACTCAACCGAATGTGGTACATGTACAGTCAATGGATGTCCCATTACAATGCTTTCACATCTTTCAATGCTGACACCTGTTGCAGCAACGGATCTTAGACATCCGGGCAACGCAGAAGCTACTGGATCTAAAGTAGCTGAAAAATAAGCAACTGGTCTACGGACACCTCCATGGTTCTGAGCTAACACTGCTAATGCACATCCTCCTCTCTCGTAACAAAACAATGAAAAGGCCTTGTTGTAATCAGGCATTCCCAGTGCGGGAGCCCTGCACAAATCATCTCTCAACTGCAGGAATGACATCAAGCACTCCTCGTCCCATGGTACCGGATCACTCACATCCTTGTGCGTAAGCCTCTGCAGAGGCTTTGCTCTCAAGGAGAAACTAGGAATCCACTGTCGACAATAGCCAACCATTCCCAGAAACATCCTAACTTCCCTCTGTGTAGTGGGTACCGCCATGCTCATTATTGCCTCAATTCGATCTGGTGACACCTTCCTCTTGCCTTTTTCTAATCTGTGTCCCAAGTACTGTACCTCATTCAAACAGTACTGCAGCTTGTTCGGGGACACCTTATGTCCATTCTCTGCTAAGTGGTTCAACAAGGCTACTGTGTCAATTCTGCAAGCATCTTCTGTTTCTGAGGCAATGAGCAAGTCATCTATGTACTGCACGAGAACTGAGTTCTGCGGCAACACAAGACTCTCAAGGTTCTTCTTCAGGATCTGGTTAAAGATCGATGGACTTTCCGTATACCCTTGAGGGATACGACACCATGTTAACACGCGATTCTCTAGCCTAAATGCAAAAAGAAATTGGCTTTCCTCGTGGAGCGGTATCGAAAAGAAGGCTTGACACAAATCGATAACCGTAAACCACTCGGCTTCACATGGGATCTGGAACAGTATTACTGAAGGATTTGGTACCACTGGACAACAAGGGACAACTATCATGTTGACCTTTCGCAGGTCTTGCACGATCCTGTATTTCCCGCTCGGTTTCTGTATTCCCATTATGGGTGAATTACAGGGACTACCTCTGATCTCCTTCAAAATACCCTTCTCAATGAAAGTCTCGATCACAGGTTTTATTCCTGCAATTGTTTCTATCGATAAATTGTATTGAGGTGTTCTTGGGAAATCAACATTCTGTTTCACCTCAATCCGCACTGGTTCAACCCCTCTGATTAAACCTATTTCGTCTCCTGCGAAATCCCACACCACAGGCGACACTGCGTCTCTCAGATCATGTGGAAGTTCTTCCACAGTCACCATTGGGTACAGATCTATACACAGATGCTGATTGGCCATCTTAAAGTCAGCATCATCATCTCTCGTCTGGACCTCCACTCCTCGTGGTGTACAATAAATCGTGCAGTTCAATTTGCACAACAGATCTCTTCCCAAAAGACAAACTGGACTCGTGTCACATACTACAAACTGATGTCTAGTTTGGAAAGTACCTATCTTTACTAAGATCGGTTCTGTCAATGGGCTGCTCATCTTCTTGTTCGCTACTCCGACAACCTGGATTGATTGTCCCGAGAGGGGTAGGTTAGGGACTACTGCAGATCTTACAGTAGACCGGGTAGCTCCAGTATCAACCAAAAGTGTTGCAGGATTGCCCTCAATCTCTGCCTCTACAAAAGGTCCTCTCTGGTCTACCTCCAAGACCGCTCCAAGTGTGCAGTCTTCCTCCCCCTCAGGCACCGTCAGGATAAAGGGTCTAAGCTATCCTCAGCATATCGTTCGAACAGGGGCATCTGTTGATATGTTCGTGTTCCTTGTGAAAACCTTGGAGCTTGGGGAATCTGAGCTTGAGAATTGTAAACCCCCCTTTCATCGTTCTAGGTCTCGTTATTGTGTTAACCACCTCTTGCGCGGGTGCCTGAGCCCCCTCTTCCTCTTCCTGTACCTGATTAGCTGGGTTCAAAGGACACTCGCGTTTCCAATGTCCGACCTGGCGACAAAGATGACACGCAGTGGTCTTCTTTAGTGTGGCCACGTCCACTCCTGTCTTGGGGTCTACTGGTTTTCCCTTTCCCTGTACCTGCCCATTCTGGTTTCCCTGGAAATTTCCTTGCTTTCTCCCCAAGGTCCCTCCACTAGGCTGATTCTGTGCTGTCTGCATCTGGACAAGCATCAATTTGTCTTTTAGCTTTCGATGTTTTGAATCCACCTCATCACTACAGTACCTCGCGTACCGCAAAATTTCATCTAGTGGCTTGTTCTGCCAGCAGATCAAATGGTGCTGTATCATGAGGCTGATTTCCCCTCTCAGACCTGTTACAAACTTTGAGACAAACTGTCCCATATCCTTAGGGTCCAAAACATCCAACCCACTATACTGTTTAAAAACTTGCAGAAGTCTTTCGTAATACTCATGCACCGTTTCCTTGGGTTCCTGTACAGTCCGATCTATCTTAACCCAATCTATATCCTGAGGTGAAATCTTCGACTTCAACCATGTAATCACCTGCTCATATTTTTTCATGACATCAGGTGATGGACCATTTGTAACCGCCTCTCTTTTTGGTTCCGAAGTCGGCCACTCAATAGCGACTTTACATGCTGTCCACAAATCTCCTGGTACCACTATGTCAAACAAGGTGTTCAAATCAATCCACAATACTTTTGAAATCTTCACAAACCGCTCAACCTGCTTGTACCACTCCACCGGTTTTTCCCTCAGCCGAGGAAAATCATTTGTAAATGCAGCCAAATCACCTCTATTCCACGGTACATGCACGTACCCTCCATTCTGTACTTCCCGTAAAGGAAAATTTCCAACACCCGTCGCCCCCCTCCTGGCGGCGGCGTTTCCCCTTCTGCTCTTTTTACTGGTTTCTTTTTGGACCACCTTTCTTCCCATTTGTCCAACAAAATCCATATTCTCATTCCTATGATCAGGTCTCTGGTGTGCGTCTTTAATCCTGTGATTCTTTTCTCCTCCAACTCCTGATCACTGTAATGCAATCTATGTGGTCCCTGTAACGCTTTAGTTTTGTTCAGGTCCACCTCATATCTTTTGGCCAATTCCTTCAATCTATCATGTGCCCTTCTAGCTTTTCGAGTCACATCTTTTGCTACAAACAGCAGCTCATCTGATCCATAAATTTCTATCCTTTCCAAAGGCAGACCCCCACTGATCATTTCGTCTACCTCTGCTTTCAGCCTCACTACGTCTAGCAACCTTGCCTGTACTGCACTCCTCAGTACGTCTCGACAACCTGAGCCGTCCCGCTCATCACAATCACTATTCTGTCCTTGTGACCTATTCCCTTCCATATTCCTGGAACCTGGTCTGTCTTCCGAGACATTTTGTGCCCTATCTCTTTGCATCCTATCCTCTTGGTTCGTTACTGTTGGTGTCCACTCCCTCAAAGCTGACTTAGATTCCCGTAAAGACCTCGGTCTTTCCGGTCTCTCCTCTTCTTGTCCACATGAAGAGTCCGCAGTAGCCGGTAACGGCGTACTTGTGTCTATTGGTCTTGGGAAATGAACCACCCTTACTCCAAACCCATTCCCACTCTCACTGTTTCCTTCTTCCCTTCTCATCGGCACGGAGCTCCCTTCTCTCACTCGGTCTGGGTCATATACCGGTACTATAGGGCCAATGGTAACCGGTACTGTCAAGGAGTCCGGTAATCTTGTGTTCCCCGCAGGAGGCTGTGTTATCATAGACGCCGTAGCCCCCTCCGTTCCTGTGGAAATTCTTCCCACTACTCTCATGCTGGTCTGGTTCTGGCTCTCATCAACTATTGCCACTGCTGGGGTTGTCTTTCCCTCTTCTGAATCTGGATTAAATGGTGGTGGCCTCTCCGCCAACATCCTATCCAACAGACTGTCATCTAAATCACTGTCGTCCTCATCGATTCTTGTAATCTTTCCATTTTGTATCAGCAGTGGGTATAACTTATCTCCGTCTATCGTATCCGCTCTCCACTTTTTCTCCAATGCATCCCACCTTGCATCTTGGAATGCCCTGACCGATTTCTTCACCCTTTCTTGACACCTTTCCTTTTTTCTATCATACGCTGCTCTTATCCACGCATGTAGTGCCTCAAACTGTGTCGGTCTAGGTAGTGGTCGTATTGAAGCCATTACACTCTTGAGCTGGTACAGCACCTCTAACCTGAAAGTACCATATCGAGGGAACGACAAATCTCCTTCTGTTTCTGTCATTTTATGCCAATTCTCAAGCCAAATTATGGTATGCAATCCTACATTCTTTGCCATATAATGTGCTGGCGTGTCCTCAGGAGGAGCTTCCTCTCCCTCCCGAACAACCACATGTCTATCACCTCTACAAAGTTCCCTTAAAGCTTTAAAACATTTCATGATGAATCAACTTTGTATTTGCACTCAAAATGTCCGCTTTTACTTCCTGATTCCAATCCACCAATCCCAGCGCGGTTCACACCAACCGGCCTATCGCAGCGCGGCACTAGTCTGACGTCACGTTTCCTCCGCTCGCAGCAGTTCCCCTCCTTTCTAATTCACTTGTTCTCACTCGCATCCGTCCCAATTATACTCTGAAATAATGTTCGTCCTACCGAACAATTTCCTCTCTGACCGTCAGTCTTACCAATGACCGATCAGTCTCTTGAGCTTGTTGACCTCAATCTGGCAACCGTCTGTCCACGAACGACCGGACAATCGCCTCTAATACACTCGATAGGATTCAATCACTCGATGTTCTGCACACAATAACCTACGACCTGCGTTGGTTATTCACACACTCACACATGTGTCCCTATCTTCTGTGGGTCTGTCAATGACGTCTCGTGACCCCCACAACTCTGGTCAACGTTCTCAACTCTGGGTGTATTCTACACCACAATAAATCTCCCGGTCCCGCGCGCGCTCACGGTCCGTTTCTCAATCACTCAACTTTCGTTCCAACTCCGCAAGACATCACACAACAATATAACACCGCAATCTACCAAACATCACTCTTTTCATACTCACTCTACTACGAACTGCTACTTCCGCCGCACCGTCACTCTCCGTCAGTTTTCCATACCCTCCGACATCCGTCTCTCGTGGTTCTCTGGATCTGCGTCACTCGGGCTCTATGGGGCAACCTAATCTCTTATCTTGCTCTAGATCTCCCCTTACCATCAAAGGTAACCATCCTACTCTGCTACCAACTGATTACGTCGATTCTTATCTAATTATCTATAAGAACCTTCTGGTCGCCAAGATCTTTTTACCTGTTGAATAGTGTAAAGGAGAGAATCTCATCTGGTTATATAACAGCATTCATTTTGTCTGAAAGGACCACTGACTCCGAATTCAAGTTTGAGAATTTATTATCGCCAAAAATAACTGAACGTGCAAGCACCTCAACACGAGGTTAAAGAAATAAATGGGCACTAATACAAAATATACTCTACGCAGGAATCTCATCCGACTCAGGATAAGAAGAATAGAAAGTTCTAGGAGGACCAACCAAACTATGATTGCTCCTATTTCTAAGTTGCTCTTCATGGACCTAAACAAGCTTAAAATCAATTGCTGTCCCTACACTAACGCTAAGTGACATCCCTGCATAACGATTTTCCCAAGCAAGAAAGAATAAAAGGTGTCAGCTGTGAAGACTTCCTAAGAAGTGCAATCACCATATACCTAAGCTCAACTCTGTCCTTCTCTCAGGTCTCCCCTACCGCTTCTCTGGCTTCCTCCCTCGGGGCACTATCCCTAATACAAAACCATACTACAAAGGTACACGCCTTGTTTACGCCCTCTTGGCCAGGTCTTCTTTCTTGTGCTTTTCCATTGAAACGGTGACTTCATCCTGGACGGTTTCGTTGACCTTGAGTCCCAGGCGCCTTCTCCTCTGAAAGTATCATCCCTAAATTCCATTGCACTCCCCGTACCATGCCTCCCATCTTTCTAACTTTTGAAAACAAAGAGTTAGTCTTTACTAACGAGACATGTGTCCTTGCACCTGCAACAAAAGATACGTTCAACAGAAACCTTCTACTGTGCTAATTAAATCTACCGTTTGTGCCCAGAGAGCCTTTCCAAGAGAAACCCTTTTCGGCCTACATTATAGGCTAACATAAGAATATACCAGGCCTTCCTTAAGCATATATGTAGTCAGGCCCTTACATATAACTTTTAAACACACATCTTACTTTTCCCTATAAGCATATTCATTACGATTCTTTATGCAAACAATGAATTACATGTGCAACTTTAATATGGTGCACGTTTAAACTACTGCAATTACATTACATACACAAACTAATTCCTCTATGCATTATGTTCACACAATTCAAAAAGCATTACATTACATCATTATCCTAACACCATTATACTGCTGAGTTCACTTCGTCTCAGTGAACTATTCATTCTTTGCTAAACATGCATGAGTATACAATGGATATAAACGAATATATGTCTGAATACATGTGGGTGCGGCCTATCAGTGATTATGATGCACCCCTACAATTCACAAGAACATTTCGCTCTATCAATCCTGTAGTGTCTGATGACACACCAGGCCCATTTAATATGAGCAAGGGACTCCGAAGTCTCGGTGGCGTAATTAGGGAGCCTAAAAGTAGTCTGGCTAAGAGAAATATGCAAAATGTAAAAGTCCATATTTAAAAAAATTAAATAAATAGATGGATAAAAATGTTTTCTATGTGGTGTTTCATGAATATTATAGACACACATAGAATTTTAAATTAATCACTGTCCTCAATTTAATTCAAGTATTTACAGTTCGTTTAGATATTCTTGTGGAAGTTTTCCCTGTAGAATAACCTCAATTTGCAGGAAATTATTCTAACAGATATTTCATGGCTGTGCAGATGAAAAGCTGTACTTCAAAATCTCGTAAATAAACATATTGCTAAATTAGCAAGACAGTCTGTACTTCTACTTTCTTATGAATATTTTCAGAACCATACTGAGGTCTCAACATTATGTCAGGCCAGTCTTACAATAGCAGCCACAGCACCAGCAGTAAAGGGAAATGATGTCAATCACAAAGAGGATGTGGGGGTTGTGGCGTGTTTATGAGGCCTAAGGTCCCCCACGAGTGCCAAAGACTAGTGATCTATGAAATCGGAGAGTACCTCTGGCAGAGTAATTTCCTTTTTGGGGCTTAAAGTTGTGTTACTTGGTATCTACAGAGTGCTCCTCTACAATTCATATGGCTGCATAATGGTGTGGACTTTAGGATGTTGGGTTACCAACTACCAGGCACTGCAGACCAGACTGAAATTACTAAGGTTCTACCGAGACTTACTCCAATATCCCAAACAGTGTCTGTCACTCTCTATTTATCTTACACCTTCCCAATGTCTACTCGTGTTTCTCTGTACCAGTAGGATTTTCCCATATTAAACGACAAAGTGAAATGGGAATAAAATTAGTTTTTTGTGTGTAATTAACTTCATTACCTTTAAATTGCTCAGGAGCACTGAGGGAAGAAACTTTGACGAGTAAGATAATATGGAAGATAATGTGGGTGGTTTAAGAAGCTGATGGAAGAGCCTTCTGTAGTTTGTGGTGGATGTAGTTGTTCTAGCTGATAATATTTTCGTTTTCTTCCTCTTTTGTAAAATGTCAGTTTTGGTTGTTCTGATTTCTTTTTGGGGACTCCATCTTTTATTTTTTTAATAATGTGTTATGCTCCTTTGTTTGGTTTTCCTAAAAATGTTCTAAAAATTGTCCCTAATCACAAAAATAAGTTTCTGAGCGGAAATCTCAGTGTACACAGATTTACAGCTAACTGTAGACAGTGATATCTTCTCAGGTGGAATTCACAAATTCTGGAGGGAGAGCGCCATCTAAAAGTAGACATGAGTCTCCACCCAATCAAAAGAAGAGTGGCGTCTCCTACATCTGTAGAGTTGCTACTACATGTAAGTCTATGCTGAGAAATATACTATCCCCCTATTTTGAGAGTACTCATTTCATGGGGTGGACATCTCCCCTCTCTTGGGATACATCTGCACTGCCAGGGCAGAAAACTCCACATGGATGATAATAATAGTTGGAAATAGGGAAATAACATACACCTGAGTTAAATCACACACACCTGACACATATTAACCCTCCATACATGTAAAAACTACCAACACTCTATGCTGTGTTCTCCTCTTGTTGAACAGTATGTCTACCCACAGTGCTGGAATCCTGCTACAACCACCATGATGCAGCCAGCACCATTGAAGAGGAAGAAAAAACTACATGATATGCCTTCATGTTCTCTGAGAAGAGCGAAGAAGACAGCCTTGGGCAAGAGTTGACTGTCAGGGTGAATGCTTTGGAGGTGAAGGCACGGATTGTGGAGGACCTTAAAAATAAGTGACAAAATGACAGGAGGTGGGTAAAGGAGAAATTCTCCAGGTTATCCAAATCTCTTCCTAGATGTGGACTTTGATCGTGTCACCCTCCCCACTGCTACAGTTACATAGCTTGTCTGCACCTGGTTACCGAACGTAAGGCCAGATAAGAACTTAACATCCCTTTTTACAAGCTAGTTTTTATTACTTATGCCACTGTGTTCTACCCCCACTCTACACCGATACGCGTATTTTACACACATCCATCATACTAACAGTCTAGGATTCCCATTCTTTAGAGAGCAAACTAGTTTTTTGTAATCTCTACATACCTTTTCTTTCTTCCATGCAGTCCCACTTGCAAATGCATTGGCTGAAACAGCTGGGGCAGGATCAGTAGCAACTATAACAATGTAACAAATATTTCTAGTCACCACAGACATCCATATAGTCCAAACAGGTAAGTCACTATACTATCAAGACCACCATCACACCATAGGGAGATTTCAAATCTTTATTTGTTGTGCCTTAATACTGACATGAATTATTTCTGTTGAAATACCTAAAACAATTCACTCATTAATATCTTAGATTGCCATGTGCTACTTCAAAACTTTGTTCATCCTTCTTTGACCTAACATCCTTGGCGTGGTGTTCCCCCACCTTTTTGCCTTCAATCTTCCTGTTTTTGCTGACTTTGTTTTTGTTGACTTTAGGACTTTGCGCACTTTACCACTGCAAGCCAGTGCTAAAGTGCTTGTGCTCTCTCCCCTAAACATGGTAATATTGGCTCATCCCCAATTGGCATATTTAATTTACTTATAAGTCCCTAGTAAAGTGAACTACATGTGCCCAGGGCCTCAAATTAAATGCTACTAGTGGGCCTGCGGCACATATTGTGCCAACCACTTGAGTAGCACTTTAACCATGGCTCAGGCCTACCATTGCAGAGTCTGCATGTGCAATTTACACTGCCATTTCGACCTGGAAAAATAAACCTCTTGCCAGGCCCAAACTTTCCCTTTTTATATATAAAAGACACCACTAAGTTAGGCCCTGGATAACCCAGAGGGCAGGGTACAATGTATTTAAAAGGCAGGCCATGTACTTTTAAGTTATACATGTCCTGGTAGAAAATAACTCCCATAGTCGTTTTTTACTACTGCAAGGCCTATCTCTCCCATAGGATAGCATTGGATCACCCTATTACATTTTATAAGTTTAATTCCCAATTGAGAAGACATTCACAATTTAAAATCCAAACTTATGGTGAAGTTGGCATTTTCTTACTTTAGCCATTTGGTGCCTGCTGCCTGTCTCTGGTACATGTCTGGGAGGCTGACAGCTGGGCTTTGTGTATTCTCCCTATACAGCTGCACAATGGCAGCATAGGTGTGACTTGATGAGCCATCCTGGCAGAATGGGAGGGAGGAGCTTGATCCTGCCTCACTTATACCTGATTAGGCTGTGCCCTGTCCCACACAAAGGGCTGCATACCCCCCCTGTAGTGGGTTTGGAGCCAGGGCATGAAGGGAGAACCTCTGTGCACTTCAAAGACCTGTCTTTGAAGTCTCCCCACTTCAAAGGGACAACTGGGCATAAGTACTGGACCTCTGACATGACCAATTTAGTACACTTCTGGACCTGTGAAGACTCTGCCAAGAAGAAGGAATGCTGTGCTGCTGGAGGACTTCCACTGTGCTGGACTGCTGCTTTGATGGACTCCTGCCTTGCTGTGCTGCCCTCCTGCCTGCTGTTCCTCTGCCTGGGTGAGAAGGACTGGACCTACATCACTTGAACCCAGAGTGACTCCAAGGGCTAGCTGGCTGGCTTCCTGATCTGACGTCTCAGGGACATAAAAGACTTCCAACAAACATGCTTCTGCACCTGCACTCTACCGTCTGTGAATTTGCCCTGCCAAGTGGTGCCACCCCAATCCTGGACCCTTGGAAGTGGGCCTAAGGTGCTTGCTACAGCAAAACCCATGCATCCTCTGTCGGTTCGGCGCATTCACGTTGTTGCGTGGATCAGAATCGGCGCATCATCGCCGTTGCTGGATCAGAACCAGCACATCGCTCCTGTTGCGTGACCAGAACTGTTACATCACCTCTCCTGCGTGGATCGGCCCAGACGCAGCACCTTTGGAACCACCACTGCGCAACGCTCTATCCGGCTCAAGGTCTTCACATCTCAGTCAATGGCATCCTCAACGACGACTCTCCGCATCGCAGCTCTTTGCTCATCGGAACCAATGCATCGCCGCTGCTGCGCGGATCAGGACCGACTCATGATCACCACTGGGTGAAATCGACACTGATAGCCCGCTTAGACTGCACCCCGCATCTTCAACGTCTATGCAGCCAGGATCAAGGTACTTTTGTTCAGCTGTCCTTACTGGG
The DNA here is from genome assembly GCA_963921515.1 of Calotriton arnoldi. Classification (NCBI taxonomy): domain Eukaryota; kingdom Metazoa; phylum Chordata; class Amphibia; order Caudata; family Salamandridae; genus Calotriton; species Calotriton arnoldi. Next base: position 31,952 of record CAWUFW010020018.1, read on the forward strand.
TCCCTGTATCCGGCCAGCGCTCCATCACAGTCAGCCTGAACTTTTACTTTGTCCCGGTCCAGTGTGACCAGATATCCCAAGCAAGCGCTTTTTGATTCTAAGCGTTCATTTACAGTTTATTCTTTCAAAATTCATATCTCAAGTTCTACTTATTGGATTTTTCTCGTTTTCGTCTTGTTTTATTTTTTAAATTAAGTTCTATTTTGTTAACCTGGTGTGGAATCTTTTTTTGTGGTGTTTTCACTGTTTTACTGTTTGAAGTGTTACACAAATAGCCTCTAAGTTAAGCCTGACTGCTCTGTGCCAAGCTACCAGAGGGTGAGTACAGGTTAATTTAGGGTTTGCCTGCATCTGACCCTGACTAGAATTGTGGTTGCTGCTTGACTTGGGCTCATACCCTAGTCAACCCAAAACCCAATTTCTGACAGTTCCTTTTTAATACATATAAGTCACCCCTTGAGTAGGCCCTAAACGCCATAGGGCAGAGTGCAGTGTATTAAAAGAGTTGGGCATGTACTTTTAAGATTTCCATGTCCTGGTAGTGGAAAAACTCTTAAATTCATTTTCACTACTGCAAGGCCTGCCTCTCCCATTGGACAAGATTGGGTAACACTCTTACATTTCATAAGAGATGAGTTTCAATTGGGAGCAGATAGGAATGTCATGTTTGATGTCTGAGAAACAGTAATTAAAAATCCTCTTTAATGGCAAAGTCAGATTTTAAGGTAAAACTTTGAAAATGCCACTTTTAGAAAGTTAAAGTATGGGGGTGTGGCTTCAGTGCCACTCAAGATGGCCATCTGACAGCATAGCTCCGTACCGGCACGGAATGCTTTGTTAAAATAATTGTGGTTTCACCGCAGTTTGAGTTGGGGAAAAGTTATCATCTCCCTGTAGCTTCAGATCAGTGTGTTGCTGATTGAGCGGCGCCACGTGAGACTCTTCATAGACGCCGAAAACGCCACACCTCAGATCGTGGTCGCCATTTTGTTTATTTTCTTTGCGGATGGAGAGTTTCCCTCAGTGTCACACTTCTGTTGAAGGATATTTTTAGGAAATTATGGCTTGCTTTCTGGAACCCAGAGAACAGTGAGTGACTTTTGGACAGCTCATTGTGGATGCTTGCTCAAGTCAGACTGCTCATGCTGCTCTCCTTATTGCATCAACTGCTTTGACTGTATGGTCCACTTGCTGAGGCTCAAGTTCACTTATAGGAATCTCCTGTTCCTTGCCACATGACTTGAGGGAGGCACTGATTTGTGGATGCAATGTCACTCTTGTAACACCTTCATGAAACTCCTCCCAACCTCTGCAATGATGGTAAAATCGTTTCTCCAGGAGTTCTTCATAGTGAATGTTTGGTTGGGTTAATTTAATTTACCTTCGAGGCCCGTCTGTGGTAGCTCATAGTCTTACTTCCTGTACTCTTATGCATAATTTTGAAGAAATTCATTTCTTTCACCACCTTTGTACGTCTAGTCTTGTCTATTGAGCATGCCAATTTGCAGATGCACTTTATTTCAAGAGGATTGTGTCCCAGTCGACGCTCTGTGTGACAAGCCTTATTATTCTGTTGTTCCTCTTCATAATACTTAAATGTTAGTTACTATATTCCTCCTTGAACTTCTTTTGCATGGTTGTATGGGCAGATTAAAGAAGCTTTATTTCTCCACCAAAGCACAATCGTCTAATATTAATTTGCCACGTCGGTCCACTAGTGAACTTTTTATGGATGGCTCTATATCATCTACTTCCAAGGCGCATTCTGCTACTCCTTGTTCATCCTCAGTGAAGCAGCATACATCTACTTCTATAAATTAAAAAAGGCCCAAAGAAGATGTACTGGCTCCTGAGAAAACGCCCTCTCCTATTTCAATGGTGATCTTTCTAGAGGAAATTAGGGCTCTTTGTCCATTTGTTGAGGAAACCACCAAGCAAATTCAAAGTTTGGATGACAAGTGGTCTGTTATGGAAAGAAGAGTTTCTGAAGTGGAACAATGTGTTAGTGATGTACACAATTAAACAAATAAAATTGTGACATTGGAAAGAGAGGTTCTACAGTTGATAAGGCACTCAGAAGATTTAGAGATCAGGAACAGGTGTAATAACCTGTGCATTCATGGTCTTCCAGAGGAAATAGAGGGGGAGGATCCAATATCCCTCTTTGCATTATTTTTACCGCAACTAGTGGATCTCCCTCCCTCCACGACATTTATACATACAAGTTCACAGACGAGGTCCTCGTCACTTTACTTATGCTCTATCTACCAAACCTCGAGGAGTGATTCTTTTCTTTTTAGAGTTTATGGACCACTTGAAAGTGCTTAATGCAGCTAAATCCTGTGGCCTAACAGCTAGAGCGGTCGACCTGGAAGCTGGGGAACTGGGTTCGAGTCTCGGCAGGGACGCTCAACATCCTGTGAGTCTGGACAAATCATTAATCTCCCGGTGTCCATCAAAATGAATGTGCCCATCTGTAGTGCAACTGGTGCTCATGTAAAGCACTCTGATACCTTCAAGCCGAGTTGGCGCCATATACAACTAAAAAAAAAAAGCAGATTGTCTGGTCTGGCAGAAAGATTTTTCTTACACAGGATGTCTTGAATGCTACAGCTAGTAGATGGAAAGAATTTCACAACCTTCATCCTTGTGCGTACTTTGGGGGCCCGCTATGGTCTCTTTCATCCGTGTTTCTTTAAGGTCACATACCCTAACAAAACCAGTACATGTGAAGATCCTTCTGTTCTCAGAAAATTCATAGACTCTCACAAGACTGATCTCCTGGATACAGCTGGACCGTCTACCCATTAAATACTAACATGATGTTTGTTCCATTTCTCAACATTGTTTCTCTTGTTGAGCTGTTTTTTCCAGCATCGATTTCATGCTTATTCGCTTTTTTTTGTCTTCCCATACAGGACATGGTTCTACGATTTTCCCTCATCTTTCTCCATTTTGTACCGTAATCGGTGTGTGGCCCTTGTTTGATGTGCCATCTTCATCTGTGTTGTCGCCACCCCAATTGTCTGCATGCTACATTGTTAAGTATGTGTATTCAGTCGTCATGTTTTGACATGTACTGTCTTCTTTTATTTTTTCTCTTGGTTCCCTTTTTTGTGTTCCCACCCACCCTCCCTTTTCCTTTTCTGTATTTCAATGAATGTTTTTTTCTTGCAGGGTAATTCTCTGGTTTCATATATTAATATATTTCTATTCTGTAAATTATTTAACTGTTCAGCTAGTCCTCCTATGGTGTTTTATATTTTGGCTTTCATATGCTACATTCAGGATAATTTTCATTGAACGTTAAGGGATTTATTAATCCTATAAAACGTCAGAGAGTGTTATCATATTTAGCTAAGGTTAGTCCAGATTTAGTTCTATTACAAGAAAACACACCATACTGAATCTGAAGCGTTTAAACTTGAATGTGGCTGGGTAGGCTCTGTGTTGGTGTCTCCCACTACAACACAAAAAGAACAGTCATTTTTTTAAGTAGGAAGAATTTGGATCTTACTGTTGTTTCACAAGAAATTGATACTGAAGGCAGATGGCTTATTGTCAAGTTGCTAATCAACACAATTCCCATAACAGTATTTAATGTTTATGCCCGTACACAAATTGACTACAATTTATGCACCGTTATTTTTCAAAAATGTCACCAATATCATGAGGCTTACTTTATTTTGGGAGGTGATTGTAACTAGATTATGGACCCTTTTCTTGACAGACAATGCTTAGTTAGATCCCTTCAACACAAAGTGTACACTTTTTATTTCAACATGCATGGCTCACTTACCTGATTAGATCATATTTTTGTTTCCCAACCTTTATCCCAAAATATTATCCAATTCACCATAGTCCTTCTTTACTTTCAGATCATGCCATGTTGATTGCGGATTTGGACTTGGTTTCCCCTCAAACTCAGAGGGGACACTGGTGGTTTAACAATTACTTATAGAAAGACACTCAATTTTCCTCATCTTTATTATCTTTTGCCTCTGAAATCTTTTCACTTAATAAATCTCACACAACCTCACCTCAACTTTTATGGGATGCCTTTAAAGCTGCTGCTTGAGGTATTATTATTGGCTATGTCTCAAAAAAGAATAGGATCCGTGCTAAAGAACACAAATATTTGCTGACTTCAATAAAACTTTTACAGCAGAAGTTGCCTCCAATTCAAACAATGACCTTCACAATCTCCTTAAAGCCAAGTTGCAATTTAATGAACTCTCAACTAAGGAACACTCCAGCATCTTGCTGAAAAGTAGTGCTCGATTTTATGGTGGACGGAATAAATTCGGAAAATTATTAGCTAATTATCTTAAGACTAAAAAGCAGCGTTTTAAGATACACTCCTTTACTAGTTCACAAGGAACTTCATTGTTTAAGGATAAAAATATCTTAGAAGAATTTACCAGTTTCTGTAACACTTTATATACTCCGGAATCACAGGTTCAAATTGGCTCTCTTGACTCATATCTCCATAGTACTCCTAAATCTTTTCCCACCAATCTCAACTTCAACTCTCTAGAAGAAGATGTTTCCTTGCTAGAAATATCTCAAGCACTTACATTACTCCATAAAGGGAAATCGCCGGGTCCGGACGAATTTACTGTGGAGTTTTTTCTTCATCTTTCCAATATTCTTCTGTCATACTTATTAAATGTCTTCCGTTTTTTTACGTCAACTGGTTACACCACTGGCACATTTCAAGAAGCCACAATATGTCTTATACACAAAGATATGAACAAGGAGGGGTTGGGCCCAGTTACAGCACCCACACTAGGCCTCAATAATATATAACAGAACTATACAGTGTATGGGTGCTACGATTCATTTGGAGACTACAAAAAACAGAACCACCTTATTGAATTTAGTGGTCTTAGTGATTTAATTCACTACACAATACACAAAGATGGCAAAGATCCTGCTCATTGTACAAACTACAGACCTATTTCTTTGGTACATGTAGATTTTAGAATATTTGCAAAAATATTGGCAACATGTATTGAAAACTTCCTTCCTCATCTTATTGGTAAGGAACAATCAGTTTTTGAAAAAGGAGATTAATATCTGATAATACTTGTCTATTTTTTTATGTGTTGAGTAAAGCCCCTCTTCTTAACTTCCCTCTCACAGCAATAACTGTTGATGCTAAAAAGGCTTTTGATAGAATAAATTGGGAATTTATGTTATAAGTTTTATCTTGACACAGTTTTGGACCTGAAATTATTGTTCTAATATCACTTCTATATCATTCTTCTAAAGCTTCAGTATTAGTTAATGGAATGACTTCCTCATATTTCTCCCTTCATTGTGGAGTTTGCCAGGGTTGTCCTCTTTCCCATTAATATTTGTTTGGCGCTTGATCCTTTCCTCTCTTGAATCAGACAGAATCAGTCCATAACAGAGTTTCCACATGGTGATCAATCTTTCAAACTGGCAGCTTATGCTGATGACATACTTCTTTTTATTTCTCAAACTGAAGTATCTCTTCCTGCTTTACTAAACGAAAGTACCTCTTTTTCTGATGTTTCAGGTTACAAAGTTAATATGGATAAAACTGAAATACTTCGCTTGAATAAATATACAACTAGACCGTCTTTTAGTAAGTCTTCCTTTCAATGGGCACCTTCTAAAATAAAATATCTGGGCATTTGGTTTACTCAATCGGTTAAGGACTCTGTTACCATCAACTTTAAGGAATGCATTACTCATATTCAGTAGCGGCTCCTCCATAGGGGCGTAGGGGCGTCGTCCCACTGCTTTCTCGCAGTGCGAGAAGCAGAAACATAAAATGGTAAAACTACCATTTTATGTTTCTGCTTCTCGCACTGCGAGAAAGCAGAAGTGCCTGGAGTGCCTTTGTAAAGTAATGAAGATCCAGCAGGTAAGTGGGAACAAGTGGTTTATTGGAGTAGCGGCACAGTGCTACCAGGAGCAGCATCAACATAACAGTAATTGTCACTCAGAACCGTGGAACATGGAACAGCAAGTGTGCACGCAGGCACGATGTTCCATGCTCCAAAGGGAGAGGACACAGAAGAGGGAATGTAACACATCTCACCCCTAACAAAAACAAAAAAACAAGATTAAGACAAGTATCTGGCAGGTAATACATTTGGTCTGTTATTGCTCTTAACTCTGGATGCTACAGATTGCGAAGAGTGGGAACACAACATTGAATTGAATCTACCATCCGCAACATTTTCTTGAGCTTTGCACTTGGCAACTCTTCTCATATTCCACACCCTTCCATCCTGTGTAATTACCGAATTTCTACAAACCTTGACAACTTTAATGGGATGACCAAAACTGGTGGAACCTTTAGCTAAGAACCCAGGTTTTTTGATCCTTACCCAATCACCCACAGCGAAATCAGGAACTTTAACATTCATTCTAGAGTCAAATAATGCTTTCATTTTGTCCTGCTTATCCTCCACACATTCAGCCACACGATTCAAGTCAATGCAGCTCTCAACCTTGTTAATTTTCCTGACCCACCATGGACAGACATCCGATATAGGTTCTCTGCCCTTCAAAAGTCTGAACGGACTCACCCCTGTAACTGAGTGAGGAGTGATGCGATACATCCATAACCTTTTCCTTACCACATCTCTCCAGGACTCGCTTGACTTACACGCAAATTCAATGCTATCTTTCAAAACGCGATTAAACCGTTCCACTTGGCCTTTTTCCCTTGGCTCATATAGGGAGGTAGTCACATGCTTAATGCCACACATACTTAGGAAACTCTCCATATCCTGTGAAATAAGTTGGACACCGTTATCCGTTACAAGAATTTCAGGCGATCCCTCACGCGCAAACACCTCTTTGAAGAAGGATATAATGACCTGAGTGGTGGCACATGCTACAAACTTTACCTCCGGCCATTTGGAGTGGTAATCAATCATTACCAATGCAAAACGTGCATTTTGAGGTAGATGGTTAAATGGACCTGAGATGTCGAAGGCTACCTTCTGCCATGGAAATTCAGGCCTCGTAACTGGTCTAAGGGGAGCAGAGGAAACCTTAAGCATCTTGTCACTACTTATACATTCAGGACATTCCCTAACAGTCCTATCAACAATCTTGTCGAGACCTGGCCACCAGAAATTTGCTCTAATAAGTCGCTTCATAGAGGACATACCTAGATGTCCTTGATGCGCAAGAAACATAATCTTTTCCTGCATGGAGACTGGAGGAATAATCTTACCCCCTTTGAAAAGGAAACCAGAATTTTCCTCAATCTCCTGAGAAACTTGACAAAAAGGGGCAAAATCAGCTGTGGTAGATTTGTCTTTGGGCCACCCTTTTTTTAAACAATTAAGGATGAACTGACACACTGTATCGTTCTTCATTTCTGCCATCCATTCAGATTCAGACAAACCACAGAACTCCTCTGAAACAAAATCTTTGACAGAAGCAACTATATCCAATTCCTGTTCATCAGGAACAGCATGATCATCATAACAAGGCAATCTGGAAAGAAAGTCAGCGGTAACATTACTCCTACCAGGTACATAAATGACTTCAAAATCATATTCTTGTAATCTGGAAGTGAGGCGAGCAATACGAGCAGTAGAATTCCACCCCACCCCTGGGGATAAGATACCAATGAGAGGTTTGTGATCTGTCTTGAGGATAAATCTGTTTCCCCACACATAATTGCGAAAATGCTCTATGGCCCAAATACACGCTAATAACTCCCTCTCAATCACTGCATATCTTCTTTCAGTAGTTGATAAAGTTCTGGATGCAAACGCAACGCACCACTCTTCATTCCCAGAACACTGACTGAGCACTCCCCCAAGACCATAAGAGCTAGCATCTACAGTAATGATGCATTTCTTGTTCAAACAAAAGGACTTGCGGATGGGAGCATTCACAATTTCGTTTTTGATCTGTGTGAAAGCTGACTCTTGTCTGTCTGACCAAACAAACTCATTGGATTTCCTGGTTAGTTCTCTGAGCGGTTCCATCTTTGTGGCAAAATTTCGTATAAATTTACTATAATACTCGCATAAGCCAGCAAATGAGAGAAGTTTCTCTCTATTATCTGGAGAAGGTGCATTTGTAATGGCTTCAACTAATTATTTTTTTGGTACTACACCCTCGCCTGAAAGTGTATGGCCTAAATACTCTACAGATTTGCAGAAAAACTTACACTTGCAGGCCTTAAGTGTCAAACCACCCTTTCTCAGTCTTGAACAAACTTCCTTGACATGTAGGATATGCTCGTCCTCACTCTTAGAAAAAATAAGAATATCGTCTTGGAAACATTTTACAAATTTACCAACATCTTTGAAAATGTGGCACATAGCCCTCTGAAAAACGGACGCTGCAGACGCCAAACCAAATGGCATCCTCTTAAATTGAAATAATCCATGGGGAGTGATGAAGGAAGTGAAATGTTTGGAGTCTTCAGTGAGTTCAATTTGATGATACGCTGAGCGCAAATCAAGAGTGGAGAAAATACACGCACCATCCAACATACACACCATTTCGTTGATATTTGGGAGTGGGTGATAATCAGTAATCAAATTGGCATTAAGCGCTCTCATATCCACACACAACCTAATACTTTTATCAGGCTTCTGAGCCAAAACAATAGGTGAAACCCATTCGGACGATTCGATTTCCTCAATAATACCCCCTTTGACCATGTCATCCAACATAGATTTGAGTTCAGCCCTGATGCTGATAGGAACTCCTCTAAGCTTTTGTTTAACTGGCACTGACCCTTCTCTCACTTTTATTCTATGACTGAAACCAGTCAGTCTGCCAAGTTTTTCAGAAAACACATCAGGAAACAACGAGGTAAATTGTTCAGCATGGGAAGCAGTAACTGCTATGACTGAAACAGGTTCTTTCTTCCTAGGGTTAAGTACTATACCGAGTTTGGCCTGATCCCGCCAACCCAATACATTCACACCCTTGAATGCTACATAGAGTTTTATGACAGCACTGCTCTCTTTGAACACTATAAGAACTTCTTTGAAACCTACGAAATCGATGTTGGAACCATCAACATTTTGTGCTACAATATCTGGTTCACATAATTTTGTAACGTCAAACAGATCTCCCAAGGATTCTAAACAATATTGTTTTGTGATAATTGTCCACGGTGAACCAGAGTCTGCCATAAGTTCAAGTTCTCTGCCAAGTATAGACACTTTACATTTTGGCGGACCTATTTTGTTAGTTTCTGATATATCAAAAGAGCCTAGAATAGAGACAACAATGCCAGACTCAAGCACAGACTGAGTATCTTCACCCAAAGACAAATCATGAGATATAGTAGAAACTTTCCCTCTAGAAATGTTTGAAGGCGAAACATAAGAAGAACCCTTCTTGGTATAATTATCTCTGCACATCTTAGAAAAATGTCCCATGCGTCCACATTTGTTGCATTCCTTCCCAACGGCAGGACATCGTGGGAAAGAAGCTAGGTGATCAGGATTACCACATCTATAACAGTAAGAATTTTTGGAATTAACATTCGCTTTCATTCTGGTATCGTGTATACCTTTAACATCGTGTATAGTCTTAGAAGTGACACTACTAACTTCACTTAAAACAGAGGGTTTAGTTTCCTTCTTTAGAGATTTGATCCATTTTTCGGACGGTTCCAGAGCTTTTGCCGTACTAATAGCTGTTTCCAAATTGGGGTCACCTAAGATCCACAATTGTTCTTGGACTTTCTTACTCCTCACGTGCACAATGATCTGATCCCTGATCATCTCATCAGTGATCGTACCAAAGTTGCAATGTAAAGACAAAGCATGAAGAGCCGTAAGAAAATCGTCAAAACATTCACCTTCTTCTTGGGCCCTAGTATAAAACTTAAATCTATTTAACGCCACACTGGTGGTAGGTTTAAATCTGCCTTCAATGCGTGAAACGGCTTCATCAAAAACATTATAGTCACCCCCGATCTCACAGGAGGAAGAGTCCTGTAAACAACCTGACCCTCAGAGCCCAAACAATGAAGAAATATATTCTTCATTCTTTCTGCAGACAAGCGCTCACCGTCAATTGCTTTTAAATACGTTACAAATTCTTCTTTTCATCTCGACCACGGAATGGGAGGTTCACCCTTGCTTTGTAAAAACTTACTTGGTGGATCAAACTGCATGGTATGAATATAGGATAAAGCAAGATTAGTGAGCAAAACTGAATAACAATAATAATGATATAATAATGAAAAATATATAGCAGAATATAGTATGATAGGAATGTAGAAGGAATAATAATAATAAATATAATCCAGCAAATAATGTGGTTGTAACAGAAAATAACAGGCAAAATAGTAGTCTTGACAAAATGACGTAGTATGGTGTGCCTGTCACCGCAGTAAGAAAGTATTCCCAGTTATTATCAAAGTAAAGTATTTGAAAATGGAGAGCCTGTCACCACAGTAAGGAGGTATTCCAGAGGTGTGCTTGTCACAGAAGCAAGGAAGTACTCAAAGTTAGTACGAAAATGAAGTGTTTCCTATGTAAAACGCTACAGTTGCTGTAAAACGCTAGAGTTGCCCCTAAAAACAGATTGTAAGGAGCAAAAAGGAAAAAAATAGTTTCTCTACCGTGTAACAGCTGTAAGAGGAAATCTCCGTTTTGCCCGTGGGAAGCAAATCCAAGGTTTGGCAGCTAGCGAAAGACGAGCTCTCCTCTCGTAAACGTGCATGAAACGCGCGTGAAACGTGCAGACTGTAAATTCCTCCCAAGATGGCTGACAGCGTGGTGACGTTCCAGAGATGAGTTGGACAACGTGAGAGACGCACGGAATGACGTGCATACAGCCGTGTCCAAGGAAGCAACAAGGGAGCGTCACAATGAAGACGTCAGCCAGTAGGATGTCAGGGTAACCACCGGCAACCCATAGCCAGGAGGAGACGGTTGGGAATCACGAAAAACGAGAAGAAATGTACAGGAGCCTCACCGTGAAAGATAGGAAGTTCGGAATTTCACCAACGTCGAAACTGCAACAAGAATGTCTCCACAAGCAACTCCGGAGTCGAAAGGAAGCACAGAACGGGTCCGGGAAATCTCGCTGCACCTGTGCCGCTGGGTAGAGCAGCAAGCGAAATCTCCAGTAAATCGTCGCCACTTGTAAAGTAATGAAGATCCAGCAGGTAAGTGGGAACAAGTGGTTTATTGGAGTAGCGGCACAGTGCTACCAGGAGCAGCATCAACATAACAGTAACTGTCACTCAGAACCGTGGAACATGGAACAGCAAGTGTGCACGCAGGCACGATGTTCCATGTTCCAAAGGGAGAGGACACAGAAGAGGGAATGTAACAGCCTGGTTGTGGGCGGGCGGGTGGGCGGTCCCGCTCGAGAGCATGGGGGGAGTGGCTTGCCCACTGTTGTGGGCCCTGACTGCTTTGGTCGGCCTGGGGCCGACCAAAGCAGTCATGTGCACTCTCCCTTTTCTCTATGTAGGCTGCATGCAGCCTACATAGAGAAAAGGGCCTCCGATTAGGCTCCCGGCTGGGGCGCTGTGCGCCTGCACCGCACCAATCATAACGCTGCCATTGCAGCGTTGTGATTGGAGGAGGGGAGGGAGGCTGCCTGTGGGTGGGAGCTTCCCGAGGAGAGCTGCGGCAGCAGGAAAATGCGGGACCCGGGGGAAGGTACGTTTTTATTTTATTACCGTCCCGGGCCGCTCCCCCCAGCCCCCCACAAACCCGCGTAACCCTCCCTCCCCCCACCCGCCCATCAAGCCGGCCGCGACTGCTCAGACCTCCACTCTCTGTAGACTTTACTTTTAGCTTCAAGTGCAGCAACTGCGCCCTGAAGGCCCCGCCAGGAGGAATACTGCGCTGAAAGAGCCCCGCGGTATTTGCAAAGCCTTTTCTGTCAAACAATATTCTTGCCACCCCGTGTGCTAAGCAGGGAGCCGAGGACTGAAACTTAAACAACCGACTCTTATTTTTGGCGTCTCTGGTGGGAGGTACAAGGCCTGGCCCAAGACAGGAATCCGCCGCTGAGCCCCAGCTGGGGACTGGCTGAAGGAAAACAAGGTGTGCTGTGGGACCAGAGTAGTTCTTAAAGTCACAGATGGCGGAGCCTTAATGCGAGGGGGCTCTTTCTATGCCCTCCACTGGTGACAAGCACGCAGAGGGCTCGGCTTTGAGGCGCTGGAGTCTGCCAGATATCAAATCTGTCCATGTTCTCAGAGCAAAGCGGCATTCTGCGGGGCCAGACCAAGATGTAAATGCATAGAAGGTGCAAGCACGGGGAGCTGTGGAGGTAAGGATGGGGGCATACTGATGTGACCTCACCCCGCCCCTTTATGTAAGGGGTACTTCAGAGGCCTCAGGTGCGTGCAATCTGGGCCCGGCCTAAGGGAAGGGATCTGTCACATGAGCCCTAGCTGGGGGCTGCCCAAAGTAAAACGGGGTACTCGCCGGCACAAGGATATCTGTAAATGTCAGAAACACATGGAGGTGCGCACGCGGGCCCGCACTGTTTACCCCGAGGATTTCCAGGGCAGCCGCACATATTCCCCTGCGTAATCATGAGGCATATTATACTGTGTGTTAGGTGCGACTGCAGAAAGTACATTCTGCCTTTTTGTTTACATTTTGGAAAGCATTGCTTCGTATTTTCATGAGTGCGTTAGCTGAATAATGAGTGTGCCATTATCACTGCAAGCAAGAACCGGTAACTCTGTGCTGTGATGAGGTGTAGACGGTGCAAGGTAGGCACCCAGCCATGTTTAAACCAACGAGTTTCACTGTGTAGCTAGCTTTCAGTGTGTGAGGGAAATGCTTCAGGTTGCGTCTGTGTAAATATTCAACATAGTGCAATATTCTGCCACTTTTGGCATTTCTAAACTTGCTTAATGCGTGGACTACCGATAGCTGCCGCCCAGTTTCAAATGTTCATGAAGTGACTGTAAAGTTTCAGTGATTTCAAGTCATTCCATGCCAGCGCATCCTTTACCATGTGCACCTTTTGCATTCTGCTTCTTGTGGTTATACATGCAGGTCTATAGTGTTTTTTTTTGCAGTGGTTTCTTCGTGCTTGGCCTTGAGGTGGGTGACAGTCTGACTACAGTACACCAAACACGAATCAACTCAACTGTGCAGTGTGTGCACACTGTTTTATTTGGATACAGAGAGAATAGCTTGGAAGGGCAGTGATAAATTCTCGCTTTGCAGAGGTGTTTCTTTTGCTTGCCAATAATTATTTTCCCTGCCTTCCGCCATGTGCAGATTTTATTTTGGGCCTGAGGATGCTGACGGTAACTAACTGCATCAGGTCTATCAATCTGGTCTCCCATGGAGTCTGCAGGGGTCCTGGAACAATTAAAATGCTCCATTTGCCCACTCTTTTTTTCAAAATGTTTTCTTTGGGGAGAACCTTCCTACCCCCTAAGATCCCTTTATGTGAGTCAGACTTGCTCGAGATGTAACACTCACGCCGTAACTTTTACGCCCTGCCACTTTTAAATGTCACCAGCTGCCACTGCCTGGTGGGGGCCTTTAGACTCCATTAAGATGATGCTTTCACGGCTTTTCTTGTATATTACTTCTATGATGATGGTGTGAGTGTTCCCAAAAGTATTTTTAAAAAGATCGACGCTATATTCTCCAAGTTTTTATGGCAAAATAAGAAGGCTAGGATATCTCTTTCTTTCCTTAAAAAAATCCAAATTGGAAGGTGGGGTAAACTTTCCAGACTTTAGTCATTATCATAAAGCTTTTGGTAAATGACAGTCTTCACTCTGGACGTTAAGGTCCTCTTCTCCTCTTCATCCTCTTTGGGTGAATGTCGACAAGAAATTACTTTGCCCTTTTACCCCACGAGAGCCTCTTACCTCCTCTAAATCTTCTTTTTTTTCCCTTCCCATTTTTCAGCACACTTGTTTCTTACTTTGGTTAATAGATCCTCCTGCTATTCTTTCCCGGACTCCTTTCCTGACCATGCCTATATGATATTACAAATATCTGAAAATACATAACAGACCTATCTTTTTGAAGTCATGGAAAGATAAGGGTATTATGTGGATTTCTCATTTGTTTGGAATAAGATTTGGTTTCGCATTTATAAAATATCCAGGTCAGCTAGTACAACGCAAACATTTTTTTATTTATCACAAACTTTATATCACTCCACTTAATTGTGCTAAGTTTTCTCTTGATAAATCAACTCAATGATGGTCCCTCCATCAATTTTATGCATATGCTATTTTGGTGTCCTAACACTTTATCATTTTGGCATAGGGTCTGGGCTCAAATTAAGCGTGCATTTAAAATTCATCAGTCTTTTAATATTACTACCCTCTTTTTAGGAACTTTGACATGGGTATACTCCCCTCTTTCCTACAACTAAATCAATTGATGTATTTTTAGCACTAGCTTTCCAGCAAATTGCAATTAATTGGAAATGCTCACTTAAAATTTCTTATAAGGCTTGGTGGGACTCTGTCGCCCATCATCACAAATTGGATACTATTTATACATCTTCCTGCTCTTCTTTACATAATAGTGACAATTTATGGTTTCCACTGACTTCTTTTCTGCCACATAGTGCTAATACTAATTCTTCTACTTTCAATACTCACTCTGAAAATTTTCAGCCACTGTGAACAATTACCTTTCTGTCTTGTTTTTCTATTATTGATCGCTATGGCTTTATCGTATATGCTATTTTTAATTTATACAGTAGTTGTGAAGTTTGCAAAGACTTTATTTACTGTTTATATGTATATATTGAGGACTGCTTACCCTTGTTTTTCTCCCCCACCTTTCCCTTCCCCTCTTTAATAACAAAATTCTGCAGACTCTCAATCAAATAGGCAAATGACTATAAGGAGTTCTACAACTGAGTCGGTCCCCGTAAATACTGCCACGACAAGGATCGATAGCCCACAGTGATGGAGCAAGGTTTCAAAATTGAAACTTGCTTGAATGCAATCTTCCTCATAGTATTAATTTATTAAACTTGTACTGTCAAATACTAATACTTGCATTCACGAATTCAAAAGGGATAGATGCTTGCCTATGTGTTGTACTAATGAATAACGCTTGTCCATAACTCAAAATGGCAGCTAAAGCGTGGGAACTTCTCTGCGCATGTCGCAACCTGATCACATGGTGTGACGTCTTTCTTTGCTTGGTGGGAAACTTCTGCTTCTGCGCAGTGTGCATTAAAATGGCCGCTGAATGTTCTCACATGCTTAAGCTTGCTCTCATGTCATTATTAAATTGTCGTTTTCTTAACGCTACTAATGCAGGGTAGTATTATGATTAAATGGGAATAGAGTTAGGGAAAGTGGGTATACAGTGAAACGTTTATTTGTGACTTTAATATTTTCTTCTTGCACTTTTAGTAATTCGTAAACTTGGGCCTGGGTTGGTGACTTGAAACTCGAGAGACAGAGGGTTCTGCGCATGTGTTCTATGTGCCTGCCAAGTGAAGTCAACTTGGACGTCTCCCAAGGCCACGACCTATTGGCCGAAAATGATGTACCCAATGTATCCGGCGGATAAAATGTTGCTCTTCTCCTGTAAAATGTATAACATTTGTCGTGAGAACGGGTGGGAAATAAAGTGAATGTATTAATTTGAAGGGGCGGGAACGTAAATACAATAGGCTTTACAAATTAAGCCAAATTTGTCATGGTGCGAGAATCCACCTCCTGTCCCTGCCCAATCAGAAGTAGTGGTCCCATATTTTAGCAACATTAAGGGGAGGTACATGGGCGTAGAAGGGTATAATAGAATATAGCATTAGTAATTAGTTAGCACAGACTCTGAGAACATACAGAAGAGCTCCAGGCTGCCATGCTGATCGGTTGCTGACTGAATCCCTATCCGGAAGAGGTCCTGAGGAGGGGGCGGCGGAGTCCATTAGACGGGAGAATCGAGGAGAAATCGAGTGCCAGAGAGGGGAACGGCGCAGGCGTCGTTGTAGAGAGGTCACCAGTCCTGTCCTGATCCTGAAGGAGGTCTTTGCTCTTCATCCTTCCAGGGTCCTATTCTTTCCAACTCCTTGGCTAAGGGGCTTGGTTCTCGCATCTAGGTAACTATAATGCAACCTTTAGTTGCGCTTCTGTCTCTATCCTCTCTTATTTCTTTAAAAACTGTAAGTTATTAGAAAATTCGTTCCTATGCTTCCTCTTGGGTATTCTGATCAAATACCGTATTTTCTGTATTTTACTCTGCTAAAACTTTAGATAAACATTTTAAAACTTCCTGACTCAGTGGTTATTTCAGGATTATGTACTATAGTGAATGTCACTCATTTTAAACTTCCCAATTAGCAAAGGATCCATTGGTAAGTTATTACTCTTCAATCAGAAGGTAATTGGTAGCAGGAATTTTTATATAAGAGTATATCTGACATCCAGCGTAAGTATTAGCATAGTGTGAATGTATGGGCCCAAGTGAGTATATGGTGTATGAATGCTGTTTGCTAATATCGCGCTGGATCAGTTTTCTGGTAAGCAGAGGACGGTTAGTGTTACTCTTTGTTAATTGGGTAATGAGAATTTTTATATTTTTATGAACTAACATTCCGCTTAAAGTTTTGTTTTATGTTGTCCAAGAATCCTTGGGGAAAAGAATAGTGGGTGGCAAGTGGAAGCCATACTGCAGTGAGCTAAAACGCCAGCATCTTACATGATGATGGAGAGAGGTTATCATACTTGTGTATGGATGGAGAATTGGATAGAATACACTAAAATTGATGGAGTATTAGCATTTCCCGAGAATGGTACCTTCAATGGGCAAATTCTTCAAAATTTGAGATTGAGGATGAATGATTTAGAACCCAGACCTAGATTAACTCAATACGAAGCCTTAGAAGAGTGGGAAACTGAGGCATTTGAACGTGACCGATCCAGAAGTAATAAAAATTACCCAGGATTTTATCCTAGATATTTACGTGAGTCTAGAGAAGGTCAGATGAAACAATGGAGAAGGGCAATGATTACAGAGGGACTGTATCCATTATTCACAGAAGGAGAGAAATCAGGAGGAAAATGTACAGAAAAGACAAAACATTTAATGAGAAATGAGGATTCAGAAGATGAATTTATGGAAGAAATGTTAAGAAATCCCCCACCATATCAGGAAGGGACAAGTGGATGCCCTCCTAGTGCACCCCCACAAACTCCCATGGTACCAAAGGTAATACATGAATTTACCCCGACTAGAATACTTCATGACAAAGAAAAAGAAGCTTTAGAAAAGACCAGAGCAGAATTAGTACGGAAAATAACTCGGATAAAAGTACATCCTGATTCATTGACTATTCCGGTAACAATTGGTCCAGTAGTTCCATTATATGGTACTCAAGGAAACTGCCCTCCATTAATACCTGTACCAACTCCTATGAATACTCCTGTAAATCCTTCCCAACATGAAACTCCAGTAATAATTGAAGATCAATTTAGTGATTGTGATTCCACAATATCACTCATGGACTTGCCTATCAGAGGTCCAGTAAAGGGCACTCCTAGGAAAGAGGTACCTGAAGGTTCAAAAGATGTGAGTTTAATAACTTCATCAGGGGCAAAGAGTGCCACCATAGTAACACCTGAAGATCTAGAAAGATGGGTACAAGGGTCAGTCAAACAGTGCACACCTCCAAAAGTATTGGATATCCATAAATTAAAGGTTGAATTAGAAGAAATAATAGCAGGAAATGTAGGAGTAGAACGCTTAAATTCCTATGATGAAGAAGAATTATTGTTCCTGTGTAGGAGTATCACTAGAAATGTGAGGATATTTCATGAAAGACTGTCCAATCTAGCACTACAGATGGGAATCGAAATAGGGAGATCCAAAGTCCTACAGAAACCCTATAGAGCAGAATTTTCAGACAAAGATTTAGAAAACATGAATGCATCTGGAAGAAGACTACAAATAAGAGAATTGATGTTAGTCTTACAAAAATGGGGAGATCTAGATAAATGGAGATCTAGGTGGGCCAAGAAAAAGGAGGAGGCAAGAACAAGTAGAACAGCATCTGAATATGTGATGAAAGAAGTAGGAAAAGCAGATCAAATGTATCCCATGCGAGAAGTAGCGGGAGGAGGATATGTACATGTCCCATGGAGCAGACAGGATATTTTATCATTTACAAATGATTTTCCAAAGCTGAGGGAAAAGCCAATTGAATGGTACAAGCAGGTTGAAAGGTTTGTAAAAGTGTCAAAGGTATTGTTGAAGGATTTGGATGGTCTGTTTGACATAGTGGTACCTGCAGATTTATGGACAGATTGTAAGATCACAGTGGATTGGCCAAGTGATGAGTATCCCAGAGATCCAAAGACAGGTGCCCCGTCAAGTGACGTGATGAAAAAGTATCAGCAGGTGATAACTTACCTGAAAGGGAAAATACCACCGAAAGAAACAGATTGGGTAAAAATAGATCGAACTACCCAAGAAGCCAGTGAAACAGTACATTCTTACTATGAGCGCCTTTTACAGGTGTTTAAACAGTATAGTGGATTTGAGGACATTGGAGACAAAAACATGAGCCAGTTTGTGTATCGGTTTGTTTACGGTTTGAAGCCATAGATTTGCCAGATGATTAAACAACATATGCTGTGCTGGCAAGGGAAACCTATTGACGAGATTCTGAAATATGCGAAATATTGTGGAGACGATATTGAGGATAGACATAAGAAATTGCAGGAGAAAGTGATGTGGGCACAAGTGAAAATGGCAGAGAAGCAGGGAATTAATTTGGAAAATCCGAGTGAGAATCAAGGAAAAGATTCTGGAACGAGTGGTGATACTGGAAATGGTGGAAAATTTAGAGGACGAATGAGTAGAGAAGAAGCTAAAAAGAAATTTCCTTGTCATGGATGCGGAAAATTGGGGCATTGGAAGGACGAGTGTAAAAAGGTTCGAAATAATAATGGTCCAAATCAAAACTTAAATCAACAGACACAGAATGACTCACAGTAGGGTGTAAATCCCCAGAGTCAGTTGCCACCTCCACCTGTTCAGGGTAATGTAAGCAGAGCAAAACACGGTACAGACATCAGATACCCAGGAGGAAGTGGTAAGAATGATTATATGACATCGCAATTTCTTTTGCAGGAAAATTACAGCGAAAACTACTCATGACGGTGCCTGGGAGAGGGGAAGAAGGAGTGTGTACTTGGCGCATCCTTACAGGTAGATCAGTCTGGTCCATTTGTTGAAGGAAATGTGAAAGGTAATGATATTACTTTCCTTTTGGACACTGGTGCTACCAGGTCTACTGTGAGATCAGCAGACATACCAGACCTTCCTCTCTCGGGTGAAGATATCCAAGTAGTAGGGGTAGCTAATCAAAGAATTAGAACA
The DNA here is from genome assembly GCA_963921515.1 of Calotriton arnoldi. Lineage (NCBI taxonomy): Eukaryota > Metazoa > Chordata > Amphibia > Caudata > Salamandridae > Calotriton > Calotriton arnoldi. The sequence continues at coordinate 51,277 of CAWUFW010020018.1, forward strand.
CCTCTTACCGAACCAATGGAAGTTAAAATTGGAAACTTCAGAGAAATGCACCAATTTGTAGTGTGCGATTCTAGCCCCGTGAATTTATTAGGTAGGGATTTATTGTGCAAGATGAATTGTACAATTTTCTGCACACCGGATGGTGTGGCAGTTCAAACACCAGATGAAGACCATGTATATAAAATTATGGTTGCAAAACAAGGGACAGAAATAGACAAAATGTTCTCTTTGATAACAAAAGATGAGTTGCCAAATGAATTAAAAGGTACAGTAAACCAAATAGTATGGGATTTCACCGGAAAAGAAGCAGGACTTATGGCAAAAATAGATCCAGTTCAAATTACGGTAAAAGAAGGTGCAATTTTCCCCAATACCAAACAATACAAAATGAGTGCAGAAGTAAAAGCAGGAGTCATTGAAGAGATAAATCGAATGGTAAAACAAAACATTCTAAAAGAAGTAATGAGTAGCCCATGCAATTCACCGATCATGGGACTAAAGAAACCTAGTGGGAAATATAGGATTGTTCAGGACCTGAGGAAAATAAATAAGATTGTAGAACCATGTTGTCCTATAGTACCAAATCCTGCAGCAATACTGTATCAGATTCCTTGGAATGCAGGATGGTTCACAGTAATTGACTTGTGTCAAGCATTCTTTTCAATACCATTGCATCCAGACAGCCAGTATCTTTTCTCATTTAAATTTGAGAATAAAGTATATGTGTGGAATCGTGTTCCTCAAGGGTACACAGAAAGTCCTTCCATCTTCAACCAGATATTGAAAAAGTGCCTTGAAAAATTAGTGATGCCAGGAAGTTCAGTTTTAGTTCAATATATCGACGACCTATTAGTGGCGTCGACCACCAGAGAAGACTGTGTTGTTGATTCCATAGCATTATTAAATCTTTTGGCTGAGGAAGGGCATAAAGTCTCACCTGAAAAGTTACAGTTTTGCAGAACAGCTGTTAAATATCTGGGACATCAAATTGAGAGGGGAAAAAGAAGAATAACCTCTGAAAGAGTAGAATTAATAAAAAGAATGCAAATGCCTGTAACCCAAAGACAAGTACGAATGTTCCTAGGAATAGTGGGATACTGTCGACAATGGATAGCAAATTTTTCCATGTTGGCTAAGCCCCTAATTAACATGACAAAAAGAAAGCAAAAGATCCTGTTGAGTGGGAGGATGAAAGTGTAGAAGCTTTTGTAAAATTGAGAAACGCTCTTTGTTCAGCACCTGCCTTAGGCATGCCTGATTATAAAAGAGAATTTGCATTATTCTGTCAAGAAAGAGAAAATTGTGCACTTTCTGTCCTAACTCAGAGACATGGATTAGACAGACGTCCTATAGCGTACTTTTCTGCTACATTGGACCCAGTAGCAGCTGCGTTGCCAGGATGTTTAAAAGCAGTAGCAGCAACTTGTTTGAGCATTGAACAAAGTGAGTCAATTGTAATGGGACACCCTGTAAAAGTGTATGTTCCACATGCAGTTGTGATTCTGTTGACCAGAACCCGAACTCAGCATCTTACTCCTAGTCGGCTGACTAAATATGAGAGAATAATAATGGGTGCTGAAAATGTGACCATGGTAAGGTGTACGATAATAAATCCAGCAACCTTACTGCCAGACCCATATCACGAAACAAATAAAGATGACGAAGAAGATGAACATGATTGTATACAGATTACAGAATTATGTACAAAACCACGCCCAGACATTGAGGAACAGCCTCTTACAAAGCCAGACAGGGAGCTATTTGTTGATGGATCATGTCAAAGACATGAAGATGGTAAACTAACTGCAGCATATGCAGTAAGTGAATTAACTGGAATAGTCGAAGCATCATATTTACCAGGAGTCAAATCTGCACAAGTAGCTGAATTGATTGCATTAATAAAAGCTTGCAAAATTGGGAGGAATCAGAGAGTAACTATATTTACTGATAGTCAATATGGTTACGGGGTCGTGCATGATTTTGGCCAACTGTGGATGCAGAGGGATTTCATGACTTCTTCAGGATCCCCCATTAAAAATGGACAATTTGTAAGGGAATTGCTGGAAGCAATACAATCACCAAAAGAATTGGCTGTGGTGAAATGTGCCGCACACCAGTCAGGAGATGACTGGGTGGTAGTCGGTAACAGATATGCTGATTTGGTAGCTCAATATTGTGCCAAAACCAGAACGTCAGTAAATAAGAGGGTGGAAAGGATGGGAATCAGCTGCCAACTTATGCTGTATATGCCACCAGAAACTTGGAATGAAGTTAAGAAATTGCAAGATGAGGTTGATGAAAGTGAAAAGAATCTGTGGATAAAAGTAGGTTGTTCACAAAGAGGAGATGATGAAGTGTGGATCAGTGCAGATGGCAGACCTGTCATGCCAGACTGTTTACTCTCACAAATGGCTAGAATGCATCATGGAGACACACACATAGGGAGAGATGCAATGATTAGGCTGTTCAGACAAAATTGGTACAATCCCAAATTCAGAGCTGTCGCAGAGAGTCTTTGCCAGAGATGTCTAACTTGCCAAATGCACAATCCAGGCAGGAAAACGATAATTGGGTTTGGGAAGATCGGGAAGGCAGAGGGTCCATTCATAAGACTCCAGTTCGACTTCATACAGTTACCACCATGCAGAGGGCTGAAATACGTACTAGTCATAGTGTGTCTGTTTTCAAAGTGGGTGGAGGCTTATCCAACTAGGAGAAATGACAGCATTACAGTTGCAAAACTGTTACTACGAGAGCTTATACCTAGATTTGGTTTCCCAGTATCTTTGGAATCAGATAGAGGAAAACACTTTAACAGCGAAGTGATCCAGATAATCTGTGAAGTATTCCAAATAAAACAGAAATTGCACTGTGCATATCGCCCAGAGGCTTCTGGAGTGGTTGAACAATTGAATGGCACTATAAAGTCAAGACTGGGAAAAATGTGTGCATCAACATCATTAGAGTGGCCAGACGCACTGCCACTTGTTTTGATGGGAATAAGAAGCATTCCTGATAGAACGACAGGATTAAGCCCACATGAAATTATGATGGGAAGAGCAATGAGACAAACACATGTTCCCACAAACAAATTGGTAAATATTTCTGATGATATGGTTCTGGATTATTGCAAAGGATTGGCTGACCTCGTGCGTTCTGTCTCTCATCAGGTTGGAGAAGACGCAGTTTCCAGGCAGCCTGAATTAGAACATGATCTGAATCCTGGTGATTGGGTGGTAGTGAAGAATCACACCAGAGAAACGTGTCTATCACCCAGGTGGAGCAGACCTTGTCAAGTCATATTGACCACCAACACAGCAGTGAAGTGTGCAAGATTTCCTAATTGGATTCACATAAGCCACACCAAGAGAGTACCAGAACCTGAAGAAGAGAATCTACCGACAACGCCAGTCACTGAAGAAGCTGAAGGTTGCCCAGCTGAAGAATCTCAGGCTCGAGGTTCGAGGGAAGCTGACGGATTGGATACCAGTGGTAGAAGTGCATGAAGTATACTTCAGAACAAGAAATCAAACAAAATTGCAAGAAATTGAAGAAGATCAAATAGGGGAAGAAGAAACAGTTCAAGATCAAGAAGACAAGACAGTAAAAGATCTTGAACTAAATCAGATAGGGAAAGAAAATTGGACTAAAAACAGTGAAGATTTGATAAACTTTGAAGAGGGACAGACAAATCTAGAAGAAGCAGGTCAGGCTGCAGAAGTTCACAGTGCAATAAGCCCTGATCAGAAGCAGATAGATCAAGAAGAATTCACAAAAGAAAAAGGGGTTAATACAAATGAACATAAAGAAACAAAAGGGGAACAAGATCAAGTAAGTCATTGTGGAGCTACTGAAGAGAAACCAATCAGACCTGAAAAGGAACTAATAAAAGAAGCAGTAAACAAAGAAAATAAAGAAGTACAAAGTAGTGAAAATAACGAGACCACTGAAGACGAAAACAGAGAAACAGTGCCAACAAAGAAAACAAGAAAAGGAGATCATTGGCCAAGTGTCATCAAAAGAGTAAAATACCACATAACAACAAGAAGTGAAGATCCAGAACAAGTACCTGAAGTCAAACAGAACAAGAGAAAAAGTCAGGAAAAAGAAAAAGTAAAAGACTGAGACTTGTGAATAACAAATTCAAGGGTCCTGACTGGACTTATATTATTCTCGAAGATTTTGAAAATTCAGAGTCAAGTGACAGTGGTGGCGAAGGAACAAGTGCAGAACTAACTTACGAAGAAGAAACAAGACCACCCTGACTAAGCAAAAGAATCCGCTGAAGAAAAGGAATAGAGATAAGAAGAGCAATCTTCCTTGTCGAAAAATGCCTGATGATAGAGTTACTGGGAGACCAAAACGAAATTGTTGTAGGAGATGCTGTGCAATCTGCATCTGTAGTCTAGTATCGGTGCTTATAGTATGGTTAGTCCTGATTGTAGCAGTTCCTTACCTTATGATAATAGATAAGAAGATTAATAATGACACCAAAGGGAGGACAGCAAATATGAAGGGCAATAGAGTAGAACTAATGGCAGAAGATGAGGCAGAAATTCATCATGAAATAGCTGATAACGACACTAGTTTAAATGTTTTCACCAAGTTATTGTTTCAGTATGTAGACACAATGGAAGTTAGTAATTGTTATGTCTGTATGAAATTACCTGAATCAGTAGCAGAAGGATTAACATACCATCATTTACCACTGACATATGGCATCTCATGTAGTGTATTAACAAGTTTATTTTATAGAACAGGTAGACTACAGTATTATTATTCAAACTTAGATGTAATATTTTCTGAGGTTCCGATTCACAAGAGTATGAACCCTGTGCTTAGTAGTCAAGACGCACAGTTTATGGGAGAGTTTTTCTTAACAATGAAATCAATAGACATAACACATGCACATAGACACAATCTAACATGTTCTTTATTAGAAGAAGAGAAAATATTTTTGAGATTAGTAGAAGATAGAAGACAAGATTTCCAAAAGAAAGCTTCGGAGCATAAGGCTCATTTACCACCTTGGGCAGAAAAAGAAGGGAGTTACACACCTGACAAGGCTCAAGCTGCTATGGCTCTGGATTTCGAAAAGAAAGGGAAAATTTGTTTACATAGGTTAAAGACTGACTATAACAATGTTTTCATCGGTACCAGTGAATGTGAACACAATTTTGGGAGGTTGGGGACTCAAAGGAGGAACAGATTCAGTTTTTCCTGGAATCTATTATGTATGCGGCAATAAGGCTTACTTTAGGCTTCCTGCACGTTGGTATGGAAGTTGTTATTTTGGAATAGTTTTTCCAAAGATATACCACGTAAAAAGAAACACTGGAAGCAATGAAAACAATAATGAATTAATACGTAGTAAAAGAGCTAGTTTTTCTGAAATAGTAGGTGATATATTTGGTGCATTGATACCTTCAGTGGGAATAATTCTGAACTCAAGGAAAATATGTAAATTGTCTACAGTGGTTGATCGTTTATCAACGGATACTGCTGGAGGTTTTCTTATGATTAATACGGAAATGGTTGCTATTAGATCTATGGTGATGCAAAATCGACTTGCTCTTGACATTCTATTGGCAAAAGAGGGAGGAGTCTGTAAATTATTAAGAACGAAACACTGTTGCACTTATATTCCTGATAAGAGTGCAGAAATTGGAACGTATATTCAGAATATAACTAAACTTGAGAAGGAACTTAAACCACTGGAAGTTGATAGGGTATGGGAAAGATTGACAAATAGTATATCGTCAATTGGAACCTGGTTTGCTAATATAGGGAAAGGACTTGTAGGTCAATTATTAGTACCCTTAGCAGGAATAGCAATAATAATTTTAGCAATAACAATATGGTGCAAATGCTGTAGAAAGAATGGAACGTACAAAGTGACAGAAAAAGGAAAGAAGAGAAAGAGGGATGAAATAGAATTAGAAGAATGGAGAAGTGATGTATACAAGAAATTGAAAGGAGACTGTAAGAATAGAAAAAGTAAAGATGAGAATGAAACAATTTGCTAGAAGTTGGCATCTGATTGAGGGTAGTGTTTTTGATGGCTCAGAAACGCCATCAGAGAGGGGATTGATGGAGCAAGGTTTCAAAATTGAAACTTGCTTGAATGCAATCTTCCTCATAGTATTAATTTATTAAACTTGTACTATCAAATACTAATACTTGCATTCACGAATACAAAAGGGATAGATGCTTGCCTATGTGTTGTACTAATGAATAACGCTTGTCCATAACTCAAAATGGCCGCTAAAGCGTGGGAACTTCTCTGCGCATGTCGCAACCTGATCACATGGTGTGACGTCTTTCTTTGCTTGGTGGGAAACTTCTGCTTCTGCGCAGTGTGCATTAAAATGGCCGCTCAATGTTCTCACATGCTTAAGCTTGCTCTCATGTCATTATAAAATTGTCATTTTCTTAACGCTACTAATGCAGGGTAGTATTATGATTAAATGGGAATAGAGTTAGGGAAAGTGGGTATACAGTGAAACGTTTATTTGTGATTTTAATATTTTCTTCTTGCACTTTTAGTAATTCGTAAACTTGGGCCTGGGTTGGTGACTTGAAACTCGAGAGACAGAGGGTTCTGCGCATGTGTCCTATGTGCCTGCCAAGTGAAGTCAACTTGGACGTCTCCCAAGGCCATGACCTATTGGCCTAAAATGATGTACCCAATGTATCCGGCGGATAAAATGTTGCTCTTCTCCTGTAAAATGTATAACATTTGTCGTGAGAACGGGTGGGAAATAAAGTGAATGTATTAATTTGAAGGGGCGGGAACGTAAATACAATAGGCTTTACAAATTAAGCCAAATTTGTCATGGTGCGAGAATCCACCTCCTGTCCCTGCCCAATCAGAAGTAGTGGTCCCATATTTTAGCAACATTAAGGGGAGGTACATGGGCGTAGAAGGGTATAATAGAATATAGCATTAGTAATTAGTTAGCACAGACTCTGAGAACATACAGAAGAGCTCCAGGCTGCCATGCTGATCGGTTGCTGACTGAATCCCTATCCGGAAGAGGTCCTGAGGAGGGGGCGGCGGAGTCCATTAGACGGGAGAATCGAGGAGAAATCGAGTGCCAGAGAGGGGAACGGCGCAGGCGTCGTTGTAGAGAGGTCACCAGTCCTGTCCTGATCCTGAAGGAGGTCTTTGCTCTTCATCCTTCCAGGGTCCTATTCTTTCCAACTCCTTGGCTAAGGGGCTTGGTTCTCGCATCTAGGTAACTATAATGCAACCTTTAGTTGCGCTTCTGTCTCTATCCTCTCTTATTTCTTTAAAAACTGTCAGTTATTAGAAAATTTGTTCCTATGCTTCCTCTTGGGTATTCTGATCAAATACCGTATTTTCTGTATTTTACTCTGCTAAAACTTTAGATAAACATTTTAAAACTTCCTGACTCAGTGGTTATTTCAGGATTATGTACTATAGTGAATGTCACTCATTTTAAACTTCCCAATTAGCAAAGGATCCATTGGTAAGTTATTACTCTTCAATCAGAAGGTAATTGGTAGCAGGGATTTTTGATATAAGAGTATATCTGACACCCAGCGTAAGTATTAGCGTAGTGTGAATGTATGGGCCCAAGTGAGTATATGGTGTATGAATGCTGTTTGCTAATATCGCGCTGGATCAACAGCACAAAGGTGCTGACCTGAGGCCAGTGACAAACACAGGTCACAGACCCCTGCCCAACAGTTGCATTATCCAAATTAACTCACCAAGGAGCGTCTGTGAGATCATCGCACTTGGCGTAAATCGACAAGAGATCGTACTGACTCAAAACTGAGCACATTGGGAAAATGAACATCACTTGCGAACTTCTGGGGACCACCGAGACAATACCACAGTGCTAGACTTCATCCCGGAATATGCCTCCAGAGGGAACCATGAGGTCTTAAACAGGGGCAACATCTTTCGGCTACTATCAGAAATCCCAACGATATGTGACCTGAGCTGAAATGATCTTGCAGCAATTCAGTTTAAACCCTCGGAAGAATCTCCAGGTGGGAAAGCAACTAACACCACATGGACCACAACCACCATGGCAAAGAGAATCCTTGCAGAAGGGCCTACCTTTGGAAGGTGGGAATGAAGATCACCCCACGTTAGGAGCCAGTCTACCCCCTACCTCTCCTCCCTTCTGGCCTATGAAGGGGGCCACCCCGGGCGCAGAAGAAAACCACCTCTGTGCTAAAGGGCATAGGGGCTCTTCGCACAGAGAAGCATCAGTAACCAGAAATATATAGAAAATAGGCCGCCCGGATATCGAGCACTCAAATGACATCGTAAGGGGCATCATGAGAACAATCAACTGCTTCCTTACGACAACGTGACCACGTTCAGTTCAGGAGCCAAAAGGCGAAGCTAACACTGTTCTACTTCGAATTTGCTCCAGGAATATAAATGGTCTCACCACAAAGCTGACCAATGCGACTTACACAACTATTTGAGGTCATTTGATGTCATCATCTTATAGGAGACCTGGCTGGCCAAACCTGTTCACATTCAAGGCAATGTAAACTTCTCTACCCCAGCTGTGAAACAGGCGAAATATGGTCATCCCTTGAGCGGCATAGCAACTTACATCTCAATAGCAAGAATAGTTTCCACAATGGCCTTGGACGCCAGGACTCCCGGTATGAGTGCATCAAAATGCACTATACCAATCAATAATACAGCAGTTGACATAATCTTCATTAACACCTATGTCCACCCAAGGAGCAAGTCAACGGACTGCGCGAAACTGGTGCAGGAATTAACAAGGGTCATAAAAGAGGACAGCTCAATACACCTTGTCATCTCCCGGGATTTTAATCTGCATTCACTAGGTACCTCCATCAGTGACCTTGCTGCAGCCCAAACTACACTCTGGGAGATACCCATGCAAGGTGGAAACACATTTGGATCCCAAACAAAAATCCGAAGCCGCCTGCTGGACGACCTTGTACACCTGTGCTTCACGCGCTGAATAGTAAATTCACAGAAAACATACCATCGGCTGCTGCATACCATTCTAATAGAACCAGCACAACCTTGGATTACACCTTTGTGACTCCGCTATTATTTCAGTTTGTAGACACATACCAGATTACAGATAGAACCGGCAGTGATCACCTCCCACAGGCGGTATCCTTCTCTTCAAATCTATCCGTTCCAAAACACATCAGGGAAACAATGGACATTATGTCCACTGCATCCACAAGCATCCAGTACACCCCGGATATTCTCATGCGACTATCTGCAGCTGCTGTGGATATACTTCAGGAATTCAGGGGCACAAGCGATGATGCGGTATCAATGTGGTAGTCTCTCACAAGAACGCTTCAGGAAACATATGCATAAGCAAACAAACCTAAATCCTCTCGCAAAACCCTCATGAAGAGAATGAACACAACACAAGAAAGCAGACTCAGGCAGCTTACAAACATAACAAACAAGATGCTGCGAACCCTGCAGAAAAGACCGGGTGACGTGACTGTCCTGGCGACTTTATAACAACATAAAACTCAGATAAAAAATCTGAAATGGGCTATACAAACAGGACAGGATGGCGACCTTTGGGCCAAGCTACACGAGGACTAAAAGTGTAACAAGAACAGTAGATTCTGGGCCTCTGTCAACCACCTCCTCCATCCGAATCATGGAGGCATCGATTCCAATATCCCTGAAGCCACCTGAGCAAATTTTTTAAAAGAACACTTCAACCATTCAAAGTCAGACAGCCCCCAGCAGCACCTTCAGGAAATAACAGCCCTGCTACCAATCAATGAGCCCAATGATGTGGGCATAGGCAAAATCATCATAAGGCAGATAGCCACTGGGCAGACAACTGGAGCACCGGGCCAAAACGGGATTCCTCCGGCAGTGTTTAAACATGTCCCAGCTCTTTGGCCAGAAACCCTAGTACCAGTATTTACACAAATCAAGAACACGGGCATCTTGCCTGCCTCGTGGTGAGGCTCGGTCATATCACCAATCTTCAAGGGTGGCGACAGATCATCTCCAGCCATCTATTGCCTGATCGCCTGATTGATAACGAGGCCAAGTATTTCGCTGGGACCCTGCTCGAGGATCTATCATAGTGGGCCTCCAGCAATACCATCATTCCAATCAATCAGACTGCATTTTCAAAATTGACAGGCACAACAACAAATATACTGGCAATCTCACTCTTGATGGACGCCGCCCGAGGCACCCAAACACCATTATTTTTCTGCTTCATTGAGTTCAAAGAAGCCTTTGATAATGTTGACCGGGAAAAGCTGTGACGTAGGTTATCAAACTGGAAAATTCCTCAAGGCCTGCTGAACATGCTAATCATGCTACATAAGAAAACATGGGTGCAAGTTAAGCTAGGCACCATAACACATCTCTCATGGAAAATTCCAACTATGCACAGTCTAAAGCAGGGGTGCGTCCTGGCGCCAACACTCTTTAATCTCTTTTTGCCGGGTCTGACGGAGAAACTGCAAACTTGTAATCCCCTTGCCCCAAAATTAGGAGGCATGACAATATCCAGCTTCCTCTACGCAGACGACATGGTTCTGGTCAGACGGACTCAGGTGGGGCTGCAGAGGATGCTAGATACCACAAACGTCTACTCTGCAGTCAACGGCCTGACCATCAATCTTAGCAAAAACCAAGACCATGGCGTAAAACAACAAGAAAGCACAAACACACACATGGTTCTGGGGAGACACCTGGATAGAACGTACGGTTGAGTGTAAATATCTAGGGGCCATCATTGATAAGAAAGGTTCCTTTGCAGCCCAGAAGGAGGCAAGACCAAGGAAAGGGCTGGCACTGGCCGTAACCTTCAAAAACTTCTTGAAGCAGTGCAAGCAAAAACCAATACCGACAATATCATACGGGGGTGAACTGCTAAGAGGCCAGGATGCCAGAGTCTTGGACAATGTAATGATATGTGCTTATAGAATTATTTTCTCACCTCCTCGCTTCACTTTACCGGCACAGATTCTCCTAGAATTTTGGTTGTTTTAACAGTCATTGGCTAGGTGTTAGGCATACCTAATATTCTGGAATAAAATCAGGAAAGCAGAGCCAAACACACTGAATCACCTGCTATGGCAAGAGATGCAGGACTGTGACTTGTCACCGGCAAGGGCCTATCTACAGGAATCACTGGAAAGCACAGAGCTCACACAACTATGGGATACCTCTGCCAGTCATCAGGTATTCAAGCAGACAGTCTGGAAGGCCTTAAAAATCTGCTTCGTTATTGAAGATAAGGCCTCACTCTCAAAAAGAGTGCATGGACGGATGACATTAAGGGGCTCATTACGATGGCGGGCGGAAGCACAACCGCCGTGCTGGCGGATGCAAAAACCACCAGTTACCGCCGGCACGCAGCAGTCCACACGCCCGTCCAATTACGATGCGTAAAGTAGGCCAAACACCGCCGGCAAGCCAGCAACACCGTCCGCCATCAAAGTGCGCCCGTACACGTAGCGGCGCAGCACAACTGACACACACCGTCCGACGAAACACGTCCCGCCCGGCGTATAAATTACGATGCCGCAAACAAACGGCTCCCACGGCTAAGAGACACCGCACGTGAAAGAGAGGCGGTAACACGGACGCAGAGCACGGAAAACGAAGAAGCGGCATCCCGAGCATGAATCCAGCACTGCAGGCCCTCCCCATGCTTCTGCTGATGCACCACCAAGGACGCAACGTACCGCGGAGACGCAGGTAGGCACACACACAACAAGTGCACGCAAACAGCGCACACAGTGCAAGGGCGGAAAAAGCGGACAACCCCCACCAGCGCGTGTACACTACACATCCACCATCGCATCCACATATGACACACAGGCCAAATCCTAACATCGCGGAAGACATGTGTACACACCACCTGGGACTAGGAACCAACCACCCCGTCACGGCCACAAAGCGCTGATGACGCCGCCACACATGCGCACAACGCAGAGGCCAACCGCAGCGCCATGCATGCGTCGCACACAGACACAGGGACACAACCAAGCAGCACACACATCAGCCCCACCCCGAACGCACATGACACGTGACAGGCCTGCCACAGACATGTCCCCAACGCCCAAATCACGGACAACACCCAACGCCACACAACCGACGCACACATGTCAGTGAAGTCACGCAACAGCAGGACACACCCCAGTGTAACAAACATGGCGTAGCACACAGCGGCGGCAACACCAACTAGGAGAAGCAGGGCCCCTTCGGGAAGAGGAACGCCAGTACCACACTGAAAAACCCATACCACCCTGCACATATGAACAAGACATATAAAACGGAACACCAAAGAGCACGGGGACCGACAACAGGTGGCCCAAGAATTACATCCACACACAAGGCCCAACGCAGAGCGGAAATGCAGCCTGCCGCCCACACAAGGGAGAGCAGACAGCACTGAATGACCTTCCATTCCAACACCGAAACCACAGCCCTACGACAGAAGCCGGTGAATACAGCCATTGTCCAGGAATAGACCAACACAGGCATGCCGAGGAGACCGACCACAGGGCAGATAGCGCATATCACAGAAGCACACAACGGACGGGGAAGAAAGAAGAAAACACTCCCCCATGTCGGCCACATGCAAGTTAATTGGAAGGAGTCACACAGCACCGACCTTGAACTGTCTGAGAAGCATGTGGGAAGAGGGCCCGTGTCCTCCAAACAAGCCAACAGAACACAAGTCCTGTCTCCCCACGACTACACAGAGCTCACAGCAACCCCGGAGCGTGCACATTGCAGACTGCACACACAGCCGGAGCACGCCACCTCTATGAACCGCTGCGAAATGGCAACCGCAACACACCTACCCAACTACACCGAACAGCTCAAGCTGTACAAAACCAACCTGTTCCATACATTGGGATGCGATCTCCTGTCCCTGCTGAACGTAAGTTACCGACTGACTTACCGCATCACATTGTTCAGCTGCGTCATGCCCGTATTCTACTGTCGGAGGTGTCCCTACCAGCATCCCGTCGAGATATGCCTCTCCAACCCGGCATGTCTGAAGGCGGACCTGCTACCACTACTCCTCCCTCTGGACGCACACGACAGGGCCTGCTCTGCCTATGGGGGCATGGCGTATGTGGCCAACATCGCACCCGCACTGAAATGGAACCACTGTGCCTCCACACGACGGATCATCGAGAACAGCTACATCGAATGTCACCCAGCATGCCCCATCATGGTCCTCCAAGGGACAACCTACGAACAACACCTTGACAGCCACCATCCGCTGCATTGGCTGGCAAACATGTACACCACCAATGACATGGAAGCCCTGCTGGACGGCATCGCATACCTGACAACCTGTAAATTCGTCGGACCACAACGCAGGTTCCCCGAGTGACCTATGATGTCCAACCCCGCACCCATGCTTAGCTTCCGCACGGACTGGCCAGTCACCACCACAACAGCCATACCAAACGACCGGCAACTGTAACCACACCATCAACGACATCGCCATGACATCGGATATGACCGGGACATGCACACTGTTCCCCATCACATCCAGGAACACCGCATGCATCGTGGGAGGCAGTGGCATGGGCTCTGTGCATCGCACCCACATGGACGGAACTGCACGAACAACCAGGACACGACATGGATCCAGCGCACATGGACACACACACCGCTCAGTGGACATGAATAGGTCGCCTGGAGTCTGTGGGTGCTGCACCCCTCCCACCCCCGCCCCGGGAATCCCATACCAGGACCTTTGCATGGACGACAAGTGCATACAACAACAACACGACCCCAGTGACTGTGACATGTCCAGTAACCACCACAGTGCAACAACAAGTGGCACGCCGCTGCATGCACGCAAGCACATGCCCTGATGTCATCTCACATGCACGCGTGCATGAGGAACAACCGCAGCAAACCTGTCACATGGAACTGAGATGGACTGTGCCCATGATGCCGAGCGGTCTGGTAGGCTACATGTATACCGTCTGTGTCAAAGTCCGCAGCTCCGCAGCTATACGTAAATGTACATTAGCACAGCCTTGGCCAAGCAGATGTAACCCCACACCCTATCCCATTTGTAATCATGCTCAGTATATCCTCAACATGTATTCCGCTGCCAGTAGTGTCCACTATACTGCATCACAGAGGACAGAAGACTCAATATAATGTTTGAAACCAAAACTGTCTCCGCTGACTCATTTCACAAGTACGAATGAGAGAGGATGAGAGTATGTGAAGTACACGGCAGTCGTGACATGACCATGTAGTCCACTGGTATTGGATGTCAACGCAAATGAGTAGCACTACTGTGGAAGACACACATGTGTCGTGTGAAGTCGTATGGACGCAGTGCTCAGGTGGGTGGGTGCGACGGGTAGATGCGCACATGCCAAGTCGGAGCACGCCGTGTTGGGAGGGGTCATGAACAGTACACCACCGCTTCCCTGGGCATTGTGAGAGGACACCTGTCGGGGGGGAGTGAACACGTGTGTGCACAGCAGCCGGGCACACGTACAAAGCGGTACCAGGCGCACCTCAGCCCACCCTCTGAGGACAAGCTGGATCCTGTTGTGCGCCCGCCATGCCCCTTGACAAGGCACACACAGCCCCAGTCGACCAGGTGTAACCCCAACATAGTCAATCCGCACAGGCGATACAGGGCACGGGATGGCAGTGGAGCATGGTGTGTGAGAGGTCTCCTCGCGCCCCTCCTGGTCATATCACGCAGGTAATAGTACCTCAACGTCTAGCATGGCACAAGTCACATGGAAGTGTAGGGGGGACGCACCACAGCACGAGCAGCACTGACGTCACGGGAGGTGGCTCGCACCATCCCATCCATTGCCCATCATACCAACCACGACACATGCCATTGCGACTAAGTGCAAGCGCGTGCGCCACCACCCCTGAGCCCTCCCCAGAGAGGCCAAAGAGTGAATGTGTGGGCCATCAGCCACAGACGGACGCGGCCTGGCCGCAAGGGCAGCCACAGCCACTGGGTGTCGCAGGTGGCGGATCCGGAAGGCGAAGACTGTGATGCATAGTCCATGCAGGCCGGGTCTCCATTTGGGGCACCACGCAGGTGGACGGCGTCCCGCCACACATCATACCCTGAGACAGCCCACTCGTGCAACTGGACCCACACATACACTCCTTGCCCTCTCTGGTGCGAGCTTGGGGCTGCCTGTGCAAGCGCTAGCCTCGCAGGTGAGCATGCATATTGGGGGGCGAGGGGAGGACATGAGGGCTGGGGCGAAGATGACTGTATCACTGTCAGTTAGTACAAGGGATGACCCAGATGTGGAAAGGAAGAGACGTGTCCCGTGTGTACTGCAACTAGTCGCCAATTCAACTACCCCCCATGTCCGGAATGTAAGCCCGCACCTAGGCCCGCCCATCCGCCACATCGAACATACCACCAGCACGACAACCTTCCCATTCGAAACACTGACTGGGGGTGGCGACCAGTGAACAATCATGTGTAGCCTACCCACGCGTACATGTGGGCCCTCCATGATCCATGTCACCTGCGGCAAAGACATGACATGCGCAATGAGGGAAGTGAGGAGAGCTGTCCGCCCCACGCGCAGAAGGTGCATCAGCTCCACAGACCCAGCAGCGAGTCCAGCAGGGGTCACATGTGCAGGGGCAGCTGTGCCTGGTGTGAAGGCACATGCATATAGACAGCACATCGACCAATGTGTAGTCTGCCCACATCCACAGTCCATCATCATGCGGACATAGGAATTGAACACAGGGCAACACATCTTAGTGGGTGCACCCACCGTGACCAACAATGCGCAATCATCGACGTACCCGCCCTGTGCATGGCCCCCCACCCAACGGAGGCACATCCAGTGCCACCATCCCACACACACAAGCCTTCCACGGAACATGCTGTGTCCAATGGTCAGTACAGAGTCAGCGCCCATCTGGTGGATCCTGAACAGGAGACACATGCACACACATGCCAGCTCCCACTATGTACGTCTGCCACCTGGCACGTGCAATGTAACCTCTCACCTGTGACGTGTGACTGCAAGCACACAGCCGTCTTGGCATGGGGCTGTCAATGTGGACACCAGTCAATGTTTCGGGAGCTGTGATCCGTACAGTGCTGTACATAGGGTGCAGTGCTGACACCTACTACTGTCTCATATCCCCTCGTGCCACAGGTCCCACTTGTATTGGCCGCTCAGCCCGTGCCCACATCGTCGTCGTCGTGTGCCATACTCATCCAGCCTCGGAAGCAGTTCCATGCTCAGCAGACACTCATGTCGCCGTGGCGTTGCCGCTTGACGAATATGCAGTCAGTCCCCATCAGCACGCCCCGCAAGTCATTGGGGCCTAGATCCCCATGTGCATGACCATGGCAGTGGTATGTCTCACTTGCCATTGCCATTGTTGGGAGACCTGTGTAAGTGTATTGTGGCCGTGCCGTCCCAGCTTGACAGCTGGGCTGTGGCACATGTGCTTGCTCAGTCATGTCAGTGATGTGTATGCGAAATTGCTATGTGTCGTGTTGCTTTGACATGTGTCCTCTGCCATTTTCCCCAGGCGGAGACCGAACATTGACCGCCCATACCAATTGCTGGCGGACATGGACGATACAGAGGTTATCAGGAAGTTTCGGCTGGACAGGCCAACCCTGCATCGACTGTGTGCCATGTTAGAGCCCCATCTCCGTCCCCGCAGGGTGTATCCGACTGCTGTCACCCCCACGGCTAAGGTGATGGCCGCCATGCATTTCTTCGCCACTGGGTCATTCCAGCACACAGTGGGCAGTGGAGGTGGGATGTCCCAGCCCATGTTCAGCAAGGTGCTGAGGGATGTACTGGCAGCCATGATGCTTTACCGGAACAGGTACATCCGCTTCCCCAGGGCTCGTGAATTGGCGGCAGTGAAGGGTGCATTCTATGCCCTTGGCAGAATCCCACACGTCGTGGGAGCCATTGACTGCACACATGTTGGCCTTGTCCCACCACAGGCCACTGAGCACCTGTACCGCAACAGGAAGCACACGCACTCCCTGAATGTGCAAGTGGTGTGCCTTGCGGACATGGTGATCACCCACGTGTGTGCCAAGTTTCCAGGCTCGGCCCATGACGCACACATAATGCGCAACAGCATCTTGCCACGACTGATGGCCAATCTGCAACAGGATCATGGCTGTATTGTCGGTGAGTATGTGGAGTGGTGTAGCGTGCTGGTTGTGCGATGCTGTCCCCTGTCCAGTTGGAATAGCAACGGTTCTCTGTGTCCCTCACACCCAGGTGACTCTGCGTATCCGAATGGGGCATGGCTGCTCAGTCCATTGAGGAATCCTCGCACCCCAGCAGACGATCGATACAATGAGGCACATGGGAGGACCAGACGTGTGGTCGAGCGTACCTTTGGCCTCCTCAAGTCCAGGTTCAGGTGCCTGGACCGCACCGGGGGTGCACTGGCGTACTCCCCACAGAAGGTGTGCCAGATAGTGGTGGCGTGCTGCATGCTGCACAATCTGGCCATTCGGAAGCAGATCCCCCTCATTGTGGATGACGGAGATCAACCAGGGCCCCAGCCCGCAGACCAGGACAGCTCGAGTGAGGAGGACAGCGGAGAGGAGGAAGCTGGGAATGTGCGGCAGCAGCTCATCGCCCGCTACTTCACTTGACGGTGAGTGTCCATGTACGCCGGCTGATGTGGCTGTATCTGTGCAGGTGTGTGTGTGCTGTGTCAGGGTGGCCGTTTGTTCACTACGTGCTGTGTGTCAACGCTCCATGGCCAGGGTAGTATGCCACTGTTGGTGACTGTGGCATTGTGCCCTATTGCTCTGTGCGATGTGTGTACATTGCTTGTAGTTGTTGACATGTACTGTGTGATGGGTGTGTGACACACTCATTGAATGTGCTCCTGTTCTGTCTCCCACCCCTAGGTCCCTACAGGCCGTCCGGATTCCATTGCCATGCCACGCATCAGGTGCCTTTCCGCCCAAGGTGGCCGTTGTATTCCGTACAAATAAAACACAGGGCACAGACAGCAGTTAGTGAAAAAGGTGCATTTATTACAAACTGTGACATGTGATTGTGCGTAAGGTGATGACAAAAGTGGTGCGTGCAGTGTCAATGAGCTGTCGGTCATGGCTGCGTGAAGCTCAGGGTGTACCCACTGGTTCTATGTCCATGGTCCAACACACACATGCCATCCAGCTGGCTGTGTGGAGTGGGATCGTAGAGCAAGTCAATGCAGTGGCTGGTCAAGGCAGGCTGGCGGAAGGCTGGCTGGCTGCCTCACTTGCGACTGGTGCGTGCGAAGTCCTCCCGGGAGACCTGTTTCCTCTTCGGACGGCCCCTTCCACGTTTGGGAGGGGGTGTGTGGTGGCGACCTGCTGGTGGTGGGTGAGGTGTGCTCACTGGCTGTGGTCGCAGGGGATGTGGACACTGCTGGCCGACCCTGCGCCCTAGCAGGTGGTGGCGGAGGTGGTGTTGCTGGCTTTGCCTGTGACCCCACCGCCACCACCAGCTGGCCCATGAGGTCCACGAGTTGGTCCATACGGGACACGATTTGGCCCATATGGGCGTCCATGGACCTCAGCACCCCCAGCACCTCCCGCGTGTCTGTGGCAGACCTGACCCATTGTTCTTGGGCCTCCTCATAGGCCCCAAGGACTCTGGCCATTTGAGGCAGGGCATGGCTCCCAGGGGAGGGTGGCGTTTCCCTGACCCTGCTCCTCCTACCAGTCCTGCTGCCACCGGCCTGCCCACTAGCCACATTGCATACCGCGGTCCTCGCTGTGGCTCCCAGGGTGGATCCAGTCGGCCGGGCCACCACCTGCGCTGGGGCTGGTGCCAGCGAAGACGTGGTGGTGGTGGTGGCGGTGGTGGTCGGTGCGGCGAAGGTGGCGGTTGCGGCAGTGGTAGTGGCCGCAATGACCGTGGGTGTGGCCGCAATGACCGTGGGAGTGGCCACAACGACAGTGGCAGCAGGGGGCTGGGACTGTTCAGCAGCCCTGGATGATGGGTTGGTGGGTAGGAGGGGTCCTGGGGAGCGGCTGGGCCCTGCCACGCCAGATGGGCCAGCTTGGTGGTCCGTGTCCGAAGAGGTGGACAGATCCTCCAGATCCGTGTGTCCTCGTTGGGGGCTTGTAGGCTGGCTGTGCTGGCTGCTGTCTCCATCCCCAGCGTCCAGCAGTTTGTCACCTGTGGAGAGAATGAGATTTGTTATTGTGTTGCACCTGGCGAAGTATGTATTAGTCGTCTGACATTGGCAGTTCGTGCAATCTCGTACATGGGTTTCCCGGAGGCGAGTGTGTGGCTGTGGCATCTGTAGTTGTGTGTGCTAGGCAATGGGACTGTGTGCTGTGCACATGTGGCATGGGACGGATTGGCCATGCCGATGGGTGTGTTGCTTTGCCCCTACTCATTGTGACTCTGGTGTATGCGGGCTCCTGGCCCATCCTGGATCTGGTTTTTACTTGCTTTTGGAGTTCATATGGAACGCTTAGGAACGCATATGGCAACATGGGGGCCATGCCCCAGATTCGCATTTGGGAGGGGATATGCTTTTGGGGTTCAAATGGAACGCTTAGGAACGCATATGGCAACATGGGGGCCATGCCCCAGATTCGCATTTGGGAGGGGATATGCTTTTGGGGTTCAAATGGAACGCTTAGGAACGCATATGGCAACATGGGGGCCATGCCCCAGATTCGCATTTGGGAGGGGATATGCTTTTGGGGTACATGCTGTGAGCCATGGGTGCCGAACGTGACATGTGTTGTGGCAGCATGACAGTGCATGGTCTGAGGTGTGTGCATGCCTGACATGCCCTGCATATTTGCTGTCTGTTGTGGTTACTGGACATGGCATTGGACGCATCGTTATGAGTGAGTGATAGTTGTGTGCCAGCCAACGTATTGCAGTTGTCCCATCTCCTTGGTGTGCGTGCTGCCCTGTGCTATGTGCATCACTGCAGTGCTTGGGGGGGGGTGTGGCCCATGTTGTGTGTTGTTGCTCACAGTGTGTCGTGCGCTTAATTGACTTCTGGCACATGGTTGGTCATGGGCATGTGTCTTAGCGTGACTGCTGTATGTGTGGCAGCTGTGCGGATGACATGCCTTTCATGAGACTGGGGCTGACGGATGGGATGGATGGTATGTTGTATGTGCATGGTGTGTCTGTGAGTTTGATGGGTTCAGTGGTGTTCATGTGCATTTCTGTTGTTCCGCTCTGTTGCGTCTAGTGTTGTTTGTCTTACATAGGCGTAGTTGTGGGGTGTGGGGTTGACAGGCAGTGGGGGCTACATGGACAGGACTTCAATGGTGTTTCGGTTGTGTGTGATGGGTTGCACAGTGGCTGCCGTGTGGTACTATGTTCAGTGTGGCTTGTGCATGCAGACGTGGCTCCTTGGGTGTTGCTGTGTTTGTGATGGGTCATGTGGGGTGTGACTCTGTGGTTCATATCCGTGTGCACATTGTTCACTTGTTCGTGACGGTGGGCGGTGCTGCGTGTTCGTCTGCTACGTGACATGTCCCATGTGTTGGTCGTGTTCCGGTCCTCATGCCTCCAGTAATCCAGCCCTGTCCAGTTTCCCACCTGCAAGTTGTTCGTGCGTGCACTGTACTGGATGCCACATGGCTCTAAGCGGGGGTGCTCCATGTTGCAGGTCTGTGGGGGTGGGGGGGTGTTGTGGGTCGTAGTGGTGGCTGGACACCCACTGATACCGATTGCTGTGGACCGTGATGTCTACCTTTCGGCTGTCGTTGTGCACTGCGGTGGCTGACACGTGGCTGTGGGGTGTGGGGGATGCTCCTCCTTGCTGTACTGTGGGACTAGGGGCCTGGTGTGTTTTGTACTTGGGCTGTCCACCCTCCCACCCACTGCACTTTGTGTTCCTGCCACTTAACTGTTACTTGTCGGTTAGTGCAGCTATGGCGGACACATGGGTGTGGTGGGTGCTCGTTGTGGCGCTTCTGGCATATTTGGGGACCTGTTGGTGGTTACGTGGCTGGCTGAGTGTACACATGTCCCCACGCATCTTACAGTTGTTCAGTTTGGGCTGTGTGTGGTGGTGTCTG
Organism: Calotriton arnoldi; assembly: GCA_963921515.1. Taxonomy (NCBI): domain Eukaryota; kingdom Metazoa; phylum Chordata; class Amphibia; order Caudata; family Salamandridae; genus Calotriton; species Calotriton arnoldi. The sequence continues at coordinate 72,339 of CAWUFW010020018.1, forward strand.
TTGCATGTGTGTGTGATGTGTTGTGTATTGTGTGCTGGACATGGGGGTGTTTGTCCCTGGGAGCTGTGGCATGGTGGTAGTGCATGTGAGTACATAGCGGTGTGCTGGTATACATTAGTTTGTACTTACCAGCCTCCACTCCCCCTGCTAATCCGGCGAGGATCTCGGGATGGATGATGACTCGCACCTTCTCCTCCCACGCTTTGAAGGTCTTGAAGAGCGCGGGATTCCCTCCGCCAGTGACTGCAGCCAGCTCTCTGTTTTTGCCCTCCTTCTTCTTGACCAGGCTCTTGACGTCATTCCACCGTTTGTTTATTTCGACTCTGTTCCTGGGCAGGGTCCCGACTGCATTGACCTGGTCTACGATCCGGTTCCACATTCTGTTTCTGGTGGCTAGTGGTGTGTGCTGGACCATGTTCCCATAGATTTGTGGGTGCACCTTGATGATCTCGTCGACCATGACCGTCAGCTCCATGGGCGTGAACTTGGGCATTCTTTGTGGTGCCATGGTGTTTGTGGTGCTGGTGCGGTGTGTGTTGTGTAATGTGCAGGGGGTTTGTGGTGCCGGTGTTTGGTGATGGTGGTGGTTGTGATGTGTGCGTTTCTGTGGTGTGCTGCTGTCCTTGCTGTGTCACTGTGTCCTCTCCTCTCCTCTCTGGTTTGCAATGTTGCAAGGGGTTGTGGTCTGTGGGAGTTCTGCTTTTGTACTTACCTATGTGGGTGTGTCCTCATGGTCTGTTGTTTTCAGGTGTGTTGTGTCTGGTGTTCTGGCCTTTGTAGTTTTTGTTTGTCCGGGGGGTGTTTTCGGGATGTGTACTGTGCTTGTGTATTTGTGCGTGCCTTGCTGTGTGGACTTATTGGCCATGTTGTGTGCTATTGGTTTTGTGAGCGGATGGTTTCTGTGCAGGGACGTGGGCGCCATGGTTTCTGCCGTGTCGATTGGCATCGGCGTTGTTTGCGCTGGCGGGCGGTATATTTGTGGTTTTCCCGCGCTCATGGCGGTGCGATCGTAATTTCACGTGCGGTGTGTCGGCCGTGAGGGCGGGCGGTTTTGTGTTGTCGGGCGTGTTTCCGTCCGTGGCGGGCGGTTTGACTCCGACTCGGACGATGGCGGGCGGTATTTTGTGTGATTTTTCCGCCGATGGCGGTTTTCGGTTTGTGTTATCGTAATGGCGTGGTCGGTGTTCAGACGGTGTATGCGGGCGGTATTTTGCCGATTCCATGCCTGGCGGATTTATTTACGCCGGGTATCGTAATGGGCCCCTGAATAACTATAAAAACATTGCGCCACAAAAATATTTTTGCACTGGATATCCAGCCGTTGTTAAAGCCCTGTTACCCGCTAAAGTCCACCTCTTTCCCTGGTTATGAGGACGCCTTCTGATCACCTGTCACCTATCCGGGTTTGGAAGGAAGATCTACTCCACCCAGTCTGCTCCTATAAAGCAACACAGGGTGAAAGGATACAGTTTTTGAAAACACATTTTAACCAAAGAGGAATACACACAAGAAGGCAGGCAGTGCTGGCCTGCTTCGATCCGGGGGACCCTCAGCTGAACTGTCATTTTTTAAAATTCTTGCTATAGGTGGAGCTAAGGCTGCTCCACAATATACCCCCCAGGCCTGCTGAGGTATAAGTACCCTACCAGCAGAATCACCCTTCCTCTATCTCGATTGCCTATACACCATCATTCATAAGTGAGGGCACAGCCAGACCTAGCGTCGAGGTACATGTACCCCTTTAGTAGAAGCACCCCTCTCTACTCCCGATTACAAGAGGATGTCATTTGCCGCACCTTTTGCACCTGCACTTTACTACATATAAAATATCACTCATAACTTGAATAAGTGATGAACAGCATAAACTACCCCTTAGGGACCAGTAAGAACTGGCAGGAATAAATGAACTCAATGGCTTTTTAACCTGTAAATGTGTGCTCTAACTTGTGATATAACACTTCATTTTATCTGGTTTTAGAGGAAAATGTATCATTTATTTTAAACTTGTCATTTTATCGAAATGGTTTTAAGTAACCACGCAATTAATGAATAAACTTAAACTGGTGCACAGATACAATATCGAGTTTTTAATATCGGCCTACATTAATATCGAGTTTTAAATATCGTGGGGACATATATCGACATCAAGAATATCGATGACCAGAATATCGACCTGAAGGTAAGAAATATCGTTTTTGTTAATATCGAAGTTAGTAATATCGATAGCAAACATATCGATGTTAATAACATCAATGTTTATATTAGTGTTATGTATTTTAGTGTGTATTTTATATGTATGTGTTCCATATTTTTTGTTAAGTATTGTACTGTTTTTTTAAATATATGTATAAATATTTTAGAAGTTAGTAATTTTTTTAAAGTAAATTATGTGTTTTAGTACCGTAGCGGGTTGTGGGTTTATAGGGGAATAGGGTGGGAAGTAATTTAATTATAGTAAATTAAATAATAATTTTTAGGAATTATTAATTATTTTTAATAAAATTTTGCGTTTTAGTTCTGTAGCGGGTTGTGGGTTTATAGGGGAATAGGGTGGGAAGTAATTTAATTGTAATTAAGTAATTATTAATTTTTATTTATTGGTATTGATAAATAATTTATTGTTAATTAATTATTAATTGGTAATTAATTTTTATTAATTAATTAATTGATAATTATATTAATTGTATTAATTTATTATTGGAGCGGGTTGTGGGTTTATAGTGGAATAGGGTGGGAAGTAATTTAATTGTAATTAAGTAATTATTAATTTTTATTTTTGGGCATTGATAATTAATTTATTGTTAATTAACTATTAATTGGTAATTACTTATTATTAATTATTATTAATTGGTATTGATAATTAATTTATTGTTAGTCAACTATTAATTGGTAATTAATTTTTAATAATTATTATTTATTGGTATTGATAATTAATTTATTGTTAATTAATTATTAATTGGTAATTAATTTTTATTAATTTTTTAATTGATAATTAAATTAATTGTGTGAAATTTTATGCGGAGTGGGTTGTGTGTTTATTGGGGAATAGGGTGGGAAGTAATTTAATGTTACTAAAGTAATTATTAATTTTAATGTATTGGTATTTTTAATTAATTTATTCTTAATTTATTAATAAATCATTATTTAATTACAAAAATTAAGTTATAAGTATGTTATTTTTAACTCCTACGCTATCCAACACTTTCCCTACTGTTGCACTCTTTGGAGTGGGAATAGTAATTTTTCCCCTACGCTATCCAACACTTTCCCTACTGTTGCACTCCCTTGAGTGGGAATAGTAATTTTTACCTCTACGTTATCCAACACTTTCCCTACTGTTGCACTCACTGGAGTGGGAGTAGTCATTTTTACCCCTACGCTATCCAACAATTTCCCTACTGTTGCACTCACTGGAGTGGGAATAGTAATTTTTACCCCTACGCTATCCAACACATTCCCTACTGTTGCACTCACTGGAGTGGGAATAGTAATTTTTACCCCTATGCTATCCAACACTTTCCCTACTGTTGCACTCTCTGGAGTGGGAATAGTAATTTTTACCCCTACGCTACCCAACACTTTCCCTACTGTTGCACTCTTTGGAGTGGGAATAGTAATTTTTATCCCTACGCTATCCAACACTTTCCCTACTGTTGCACTCTTTGGAGTGGGAATAGTAATTTTTGCCCTTACGCTATCCAACACTTTCCCTACTGTTGCACTCTCTGGAGTGGGAATAGTAATTTTTACCCTTACGCTATCCAACACTTTCCCTACTGTTGCACTCACTGGAGTGGGAATAGTAATTTTTACCCCTACGCTATCCAACACTTTCCCTACTGTTGCACTCACTGGAGTGGGAATAGTAATTTTTACCCCTACGCTATCCAACACTTTCCCTACTGTTGCACTCTTTGGAGTGGGAATAGTAATTTTTACCCCTACGCTATCCAACACTTTCCCTACTGTTGCACTCTCTGGAGTGGCAATAGTAATTTTTACCTCTACGCTATCCAACACTTTCCCTACTGTTGCACTCACTGGAGTGGGAATAGTAATTTTTTCCCCTACGCTATCCAACACTTTCCCTACTGTTGCACTCTCTGGAGTTGGAATAGTAGTTTTTACCCCTACGCTATCCAACACTTTCCCTACTGTTGTACTCTGTGGAGTAAGTATATATATTATTTTATATATGTATATGTTTAATTTATTTTAACATTATATGTATTAGTTATTATTTTTAAACATGTTTTAATATTTTTAACTATGTTTCTTTTAATTATATGTATTATTTACTTTATTTAACATTATTTTTTTAACATTTAAAAAAAACGATATTTTTTACAACTATATTTTGGACATCGATTTTTTTCTCTCGATATTTTTGTACTAACCATGATGTAGATAGGATGTCGATATTCTTGACTTCGATATTTTTGCGTCAATATTTTGCTACCTTGATATTCGGTCCGTCGATATTTTGTCAGTGATCCACTTAAACTACTTCCAATACTCGCTCTGAACGTTTTCAGCCACCATGACCAATTACCTCTGTCTTCGTTTTTCTAATATTGATTGTTATGGCTTCATCATATATGCTATTTTTCATCTATACAGTAGTTGTACAGGTTGTGAAGACTTTATTTACTGTATATATATATATATATATATATATATATATATATATATACATACATACATACATACATACATATATATATGTATGTATATATCCAAAAGGGTCTCTTCGCTCAGAATCAACCAGGGGGACACAGCGGGGGGCCAAGGAAATTCTTTAATTGCAGCAAATTGGCATGACGCGGTTCAGCGAGTATGCGTTTATCAAATGCCTATGACACCGGCAGTTCACACCAATCACTGCTTTAAATGTTGTAATGTTCACCCGTTGGTGGCAGTTCAGCTGGGCCGGATTAATGTTGAGAACTACACTGCAGCCTACATCAGTAAACTACAGATCCCAGCAAGCACCATGACGGCCCACTGGGTAAGTCTCTCACATCGGTCACTTTAATACTCATAGTGAGTGCTGAAAATAGGGTTCCTGTAAAGCGTTGTTTTGTGTGCAAATGGATTCAAATCCGATGTTACTGCCACACTACATCTCCTCCTTGGCCCCCAAACGTCCAGCCGCATATGCCCAAGTCCTGAACAACCGGGAACAGCAATACAATGATTCTATTCCTCCGTGCAGTCACGGACTGTGACCTCACAGCGGTACCTTTCGTTCTTTGGATGCGGCGGTCTGGAGTAGACCGATACCTCGGAAGCTCCACATGTTGTTGCCCATGAAACTCCTGACGCTTGTTGGATGGGTCCCCAAGCACACCAGGGGCTAGCGCGCAAACATATCCAAAAGGGTCTCTTCGCTCAGAATCAACCAGAGGGACACAGCGGGGGCCAAGGAAATTCTTTAATTGCAGCAAATTGGCATGACGCTGTTGTGTACTTTATTGGGTGTCCATAAACGGGCTTTCTAGAATCATGTCCTTATATAGGCACAATCCAACCTGCCCTTATATAGGCATAAAATCCCAGACCTTATTTAGGCATAAACCATGCATACCAAATACAGGCATGGATTCCGACATCCGTCCACCCTAGCGTCTCAACGAGTCCATGAAAAAACAGACCCTCAGGCTGCGGGAGTTTCTGACTATTGATTTCTTCAAGGACTCATACATTATGCATGAACCTCTATTCCTTAAGGGATTCATTCATGACGTCTTTCGCTACCCAACTTACGTCGATGCTAACATTTTCAGGTATAAATATACCTTCCCAAACCCCTGTAAATCAGAGGAGACCTCGACTTCAGAGGAGCCCGATTCCCGGCCGGACGCACTGAGAAGACGCTGTCATTCCTGCACGCAGAGAGTCCAGCTTCCAGTGATCTAACTTCCCTTGCGGGGTGTTGGAGTTCGAGTCCGGATAGAGATTCCTACCTCTCTCATTCTTCAGGTATGGAGCAGACTAGAACCTAGAGGGACTCTTGGCATACTGGACTCTTGGCATACTAGACTCTTGGCATACTAGGCGTAACTTACTCTTAGTATACTCTAGTCAGGAATATAGCACCTACTTCTACTTTTCCCTACACCTAGGAAAGGTTAGGCACACTGGGTAGAACTAGGATAGAAACGCATCGTATGAGTACTCGCATGTCATTTTATGTAAATGCATATATGCTGAAAAGATAATGCTATCGCAGTATTATTTGTTTCTACTGCTCACCTTGTACATTATTTATCTCGCATACTGTCTTGTGATCGTAACAGCACATCTAACTTACAACAGAAACAAGACTGTTCAATAAACCCTTTTATTGAAACGCCCGTCTGTTATTTCTGTGTGACTTTGAGAATAACTGAATCATGCACAACTGAGCTGAGTGAAATAGTTATCTATTGTTTCTACGACTCTGGGACACGTCCTGATTCTGTAAGGGAAACACAGTGGTCATGTTTTGCGGCTGCCAGAAACTAATCTCTTCTTGTTGTCAAGAAGTTTCTAGTGGCCTCTGAGCTAGCTGGCACAAGTAATTAAGTTTAATATACTCGATAGGGACATACCGACCTTAGTCCTATGTCAAACCTATAGGATATATTATTCCAATGCGCAGAGCCTATTAGGGAAATAGGAGCTACACTACATGGCGCCCAACGTTTGGTAAGGCAGTAATTCAACGTTAGAGACTGAGTAACTCAGCTGTGCATATACTCTTTTCTCTCTCAGAGACCCCTACCCATATACTCCAAAAGACGTCTGGAGTGGGCAGGGATAGTATCCGCCACGGTTACATAGGGAAGACCCCTATATATTAGCTGTTTGGTTTGCTTAACGTTGAAGGATACAGTGTTCCACAATATTGTGCACCTTATCTTTGTTTCCTTGAAACTTGTTTTACATTTTTCATAAAACAAAATGTCCTTAAACGGACACAATCCCGCCGGAAACGGTGGAGCTGCGGCTGATCCAGCCCAGCCAGCATTTTTTAACAACACCGGTTTAAATGAAACCGAGGAGGGTGTCATTGACATCGCTCCAAACTTAAGAAGAGCCATTACTCTAAAACTTATAAAACATGGCCTACCACCGAGAGGAGGTAGAGCAGTTTTCGTGATTGAGGCACATGAATCCTTTCAGACAGAGGTATTCTATTCATGGGTAATTCTTCCTGAATCCAATCCAGTAACACACTTGTTTCACTTCTACAAAGAAGATGAACCATCAGAGGAATATATTCCTTTCGAGCATATCGAGATTCCATTAACATACCAGGAGCATCAGCTCTGGTTTAAAGGCGCCCTAAAACATAACAAAAATATAACCAGGCTCGGTCCACTAGGTAGACCAGGAGCAACTTGGCCGATTTTAGCCGGCTACACACCTCATCCAGACATCGAAATAATGTCAGACGAGGAAATACTTAATCAACTCACAGAGTTAATAAAAATCTACAGACAATTGGTTCAATATGTCATGCGGACTTTCACAGTCCAACCACCATTAACAATTCCAAATCATACTCCTCCACAGGGGAGTACATTAAAAATTACACCACAGACTCTATACGCAGTCATGGGTAAAATGCCCACTAAGCGGGAGCAAATTCCATTTTGGATAGCTCAAAAAATTACTCAAATCGAAGCAGTATTTCCAAATACTAGCCCGCATGAGAAACACAGAATCCTAACCATTAGTTTACCAATGGGGATCACACCACAACTGGAAGACTGCACCACTTGGGGCTCAGTCTTTGCTGCCATCTACACTAAAACACACGGCATTCCGTCAATTGCGGTAATACCTGATGTCCTAAAACAAATTCAAAACGAATACGAGGCAGAGCCTGCTTTAAATTTAGGTATGAAATTACTGAAAAATTTCGACCAGGTCTCAACAATAATATTATCAAATATTAAAGGAGAGGCAGCAGCAGTGGCGATCCGACAAAAACTAAGGGAATTTGATGTTACAGAACATCAAACAGAGCTACCCAGAATTATAGAACAATCTTATGCAGAATTAGGCAGAGATAGTTTGGGTGGGAAACCAACTAAACCAAAACTATCTGAAAGTCCTGAGAAGGACTCAATTAAACAAACTCCTACATCTTCTAAAAAGAAGTGGGAGTCTAATAAACAAAATTCAAATGAGAAAAGATCTCAATCCCGAGGTAGGTCTCATCAAAAGGAGCCCTCTGAAAGGAGGTACAACCTCAGGAATAGGGATAATTTGAGAAAACCTGATAGGTATCAAGATAATGATACACGTTCCTCCCGTCCCTTTCAGGTCTCATCACAGACTTCGGAAAGAAGAGGACGAACATAGAGAAGAACGCGTGAAATCGAAAGACGACAAGCACGCAACAAAAATTAAAACTAAACCTCAATTCTCCAAAAAGAAAGTAGCAGGTCTAATAGTAAGACATGCCGAGAATTCTGAGAACTCAACTCAGGAACGGAGAATGGGCCCAGACAATGCTGGACAGTGCAGCAGAAGTCACAATAGCTCGCCAGAACCTGATGGAACTTCTGGAGATAGTGGACTTGAATGAGTACATTACAGTAGAGACTGTAGACACCAGGGTTAGTACTCCACAAAGGTTATATGAAATAACACTCCGGATGGAGGGAGACAGACCTAGACAGGTTAAAACACTTTTTTGGGAAAAACTATCGAAGGGTTATGACATACTTCTAGCAGAAAAAGACTGGCCACCACAATTTGTCAGGGAATGCCCACACGGCGAGGACATGATGATGCCTGCCTTCTCCAATTACATACCAATTCACTTAAAATATACATATGCCAGAAAATGGGCAGTGGCCCAAGCTCCAGCATTATATAAAAATCATGTAGGATGGAATGAGGACTCACCTCACCATAAAATAAATCTGAAACATGAACCAACTGCACAACGGCAGTATCCTATTAAGCAAGAAGCTAAAAAACAGGTCAGGGAGATCTTAGATCAACTTGAATACCAAGGGGTGATTGAACCATGCACCTCCTCCATGAACAATACTTTGTTTCCTGTCTCCAAACCAGACAATACATATTGTCTAGTTTTGGACTACAGACATTTAAACACTTGTTCTAAAACTTTTGCAGTACAGAATGCACACAGTACAGCATTAATAAATAACATTGTGCGTAAAAAATACAAAACAACATTAGACATCTCAAACGGTTTCTTTTGTCAAAATATAGCACCTGAAAGTAGGTACTTAACGGCATTCTCCATAATGGGGACCCAGCGTCACTTTTGTCGACTCCCACAATGGTTCAAAAACAGCCCAGGTTTATTCTCAGCGAGGGTAACGGAGTTACTACAAATTTATGACAACGAGGCATTGTCCTATGTCGATGACATCTATCTGACAGACGATGACTTGGAAAGACACTTGAACAGGGTGAGCACCATTATACTGGGATTCGCCTCTGAGGGCTACAAGTTCAACCTTAAAAAGTCTCGAATTGCCCATCTCAATGTCCTATTTTTGGGATATGAGCTTTCAAGTGAAGGCAAGAGCTTGGCAGCTAACTTTCTAGAGAAATGTGCGCTGCTCCAACCTCCAAAAACGCTAAAAAACTTACAATCAATAATGGGATTCCTAAATTTTGGAAGAACATACATTATAAACTACGCAGAAAGGGTTAAACCTCTCTACGCATTAATCAAACCTGATTTTTCAAATAAAAATTGGACACAGGAACACACAGAAATTTTGCGTTCACTCCAGGCTAACATGTTAGCAACAAATCACTTACAAACACGCGTAAGTCAAAGAAATTTGGTGATTCGAATAATTTCGGGTCAATGTGGATTCACTTACCTTTAATGAGGGTGAGAAAGTACCAATTGCATACAAATCACATTTGTATACACAAGCGGAAATGCGCTTCAGTTCAACTGAAAAAATTCTGACAGCAGTTCAAACAGCTGTAGCAAAAGAAAGAGCCTTAGCCCAAGGGAAACGCATAAATGTCCTTACCCCAGTACCGGCTTTAGAAGCGGTCACAAAAGCGAGCATTCCAAATGCTAAAGCTTTACATCCGAGATGGATACAGTGGGTTAATTCTCTTGCTGCAACTGATGTTGAATATGTTTTTGATCCAGATTTAAAGACACAGGCATTTCTCCAATATGAACAAGAATGTCCTCTGCCCACTGAGATTCTGCCTCTCGATCAGTATGAATTCATAATTTTCACTGACGGATCCGCACAGCCCGCAACAGGGAGTAAGCAAGCTTACAGTGCAGCATGTGCTATCGTTAAAGGTCGCATGCGAAATGGCATCTTCAGACCTATGGTCACAAAAACTAAATCACTAGGTGATTGTACAGCTCAGCGAGCTGAACTACAGGCATTCAAACTGGCACTTGAGAGTACGGATCGAGAATTCCTCACACTGATAGTGTGCGATTCCTTTTACTGTGTTCAGTCGTATAATGATTATATACGAACCTGGCTTGAAAATGGTTTTAAAGATGCGAAAGGTGGCACAATTAAGCACAAACTGCTTTGGGAACAAGTAGTTCAGTTGAAAAACGAACTACCAAAGGCTCACGTGATTCACACACTGAGTCATCAGCGTGATGGCGTTCACGTTGCAGGGAATTCATTGGCTGACGAAGCCGCAAAGGGGGCTGTTCAGACGGCTTCCGTAGCTGCGATCACTCGTTCAAAAACAAAAATAGACGGTGAGATAATGTTAGCTGTCAATGCATCGAGCAAAGGCAGCAGTGCAACGTTACCAAAAAAGTTTCCACTCAAGTACTCTTATGTAATTGATGCGAATAACGTTCCTTTTGCTCGAATCCCTGGAGTGGGGGATAGGGTAATTCCAAACATGGAACGAAGAGCAGCCTTGATTTATGAAACACATTTGGGGGAGGGTCTGTCACATCAAGGGATCTCAAAAACAATTTTGACATTAAAAGAGATGTACTGGTGGCCTGGAATGAATACACACATTCACATATTCATCAATAACTGCTTAGACTGTAAATTACAGCGAGAGAGCCACCAGACACCGTGCTGTGAATGCGGCAGCCCAGTACAGACACCACTGTTAGACAGCATTAGGCTATCTACTCGCCAGCGTCCTACTGGGCAAAGGCGTTCCCGCAAATACTGAATCTAGGTTCCTATGGTTATGGCCTCAGCGCTCGGCTGACGCTCGAACTGTTATAAAAGATTAGCGAGTCTTTATCGGCACATACGCAATAGGCACGCTACATTCTGACCAGGGTCCTGCGTTTAGCTCTAGGGCTTACAAGGAGGCCATGGCCAGTCTGGGCGTTGCATTGCGGTACTCCTCTCCATTCCATCCTGAGGGAAATTCTGTTGTGGAAAGGAAAAACCGGGACATAAAGCAGTCTATAACAGCTAGGGTATTAGGCTCGGGTGACGGGTGGGTCAAACACCTCAATAGCGTTCAGCGCTCACTTAACAATTTGCCAAGAAGTTCTCTAGGGGGGGTCACTCCATATGAGGTCCTATTTGGGACAAGAATGTGGGTTCCAGACTTAGAACATGTAGGCATAGTGGTGGACATGAAAACATTTGATATCAAAGATCGTTTGGCTGTTTTACAGGATCTTAACAAATTAAGAACGAAACAAAGCAACATATCCCTACAGCCAACCACCACTGGGGAAAAATCGGCGGTCCTGGCAAGGCCTTTCTGGATTCCAAAAGTTGGGGATCTAGTCAGAGAAAAAATAGCGGACAAGAAGGAATTTGGACTTTCTTACAGACAACCGGTACCTGTTCTAGCTGTTCAAGGAACTAGGACAGTACTTCTGCCGCCCCTTGCTGGAAGAAAGGAGAAAAGATTTGTGCCAATCGACCTGATCAAACCACAGTATGTGGCCAATACTAAGCAGTAGGCCTCGTGGACTCCGACCTAGTAGCAGACGCACTCCTCTCGCTACTATTCAAGAGGTTCAGACTGAAAGACTGATCACGATCGAGAATTCAGCTGTAACAAATGAAGGACTAAGCAACCAAGCTATGGAACTCATCCCTCTTGACAACCAACTAACAGTTCGTCCAAATACACCTGTCTACACCAACGTGACTCGTGAAGAACTGGTTCCTGTGATTTCAACGAATCCTGATGCAATTCCAACAATTGACAGAACTGCTTCTGGCTATTTCATTGACTTTGATACGTTCTCAGAAGATCCAAGCGAACCTGAAACGACGCCAGCATCATCAAAACTCAAGCAGCAAGTACAAGACTTTATTCACTTCCTGAAAAAGACTTATCTGGTTTCTCCATGGATTGAATTCTGGATTACATCTGGACTTTTTGTTTTCCTGCTCTGGCTAGCTTTGGTAACAACTGTAAGCGTGCTTATAAGTGGCAGATACATCCATGTGAACAGTGAAGGAAAAGACGTGAATGTACTTTTGAAACCACATAAATCTTCCCATCGTGAAGCAAGAGACTTGTCATCAGTGACCATCACAGCTGTTCCTATACAGGATGGTATAGTGTGGGACAAAACAGATTATGAAATCTTCGGTCCAAGTGAACAATTGAACATTCCACATTTATTTAAAATTTCACTAAGTGATTTAATTACGTCCAGTACCTATTCAGATGATTGGGACTTAGAAACTGTTCAAAATATAATGTTTGATCTAGAAAAATCTGCTGCATTTTCTAAAAAGAATTTTTAGAGGGTTCATCTGGTTACGAAGAATTGTATTGTTATAACCACTATGGTCATCATTATTTGCACAAAACTGCATATCCAAGAAATGTGTTTATGTTTAATCAATGGGAACATTGTCCAACACCACCACAAGGTAGTTCGAAAACTTTTGCTAGTAAATTTCCATATTTTTCAGGTTTTAATACATCTGACCCAGAAACGTTTTACTATAAAAATGTAAACAAAACAGGGCTGAAAATTATGTTAACAAATACGAAACAGATTTACTCTGAAGCATTTATTGCCCAACTGTCTATACAGGGTTTCGACTTATGGAAAGACACAATTGAGACAAAAACTGTCTGGGGTAGTAAAGATTGGCAAGTACAGGGTATAGAAGCTTTATTTAGAGCCTGTATTATCCCTGAACAAATAATGTTTTTGAATGACACCGTCCAACAGACATCTTGTCTTGGATTAGCCAAGATCAAAGAGATGAAAACACCTTCTGTGCCAACACCTGCCAGTGATAATAATACAAAGGCAGTGGTGACAGTTGACAATATACTACAACTCAACAGAACTCATCCGAATTGGAAGAAATGGTTGATCTGGCCCACAGACACAAACAACTGTCAGGAAAGGTTCTTGAACAAAACTCAGGGTTTAACTATTCATAGGCCAGACCCAAGATATGTCCAAAGACAACATCCGGGGGTAGTAACAACATACAGTGTAGGTAAATTATGCCTCGATTGGCTGCATAAATCTACACTACAGGATGTGAAGCAACACTTAACCTTACTTAAAGAGGACGCAGATCTTAGGGAATTCTTGCTTGGACCAAGAAAACCGCGTCAAAAACGTTTCATATATGCCGGCATCTATGCTGCTTATAACGAAGCATGGAAAGTGTCACAGATGGAGGCTGCAGAACGAATACGTGAACTTGATCGTATTAATTTAGAGAAAACACTCTCTGTAGTCGACAATGGGTTAACAACTTTGACCTCCAGGATTTATTCATTGGATGGCATTGTATCCTCTGCTATCGACATTCTAGAACATGATTTGGCTATGTTACAACAAGGTCAGTCTCAATTACGTTCTATTGTGTTATTGACATGGACGCTGCAATCTTTGCGAGCGGGCTATGTGCCTTGGCGTTTCATCAACACGTTGTCTCTGTTTGCAGAATACAATCTCACTGATAAACAGGTCGAATTGGCACAAAGAGGAGCGAGGTATACAGTGCTAAGCATTGAAAAAATTGAAAAACTACCGTTTACAGTGGCAGAAAAACCAGCTACAGAATGGGTTATTCATGGCAAAATAACATTACCTGTGACAACTTTTCAGTTTCAGTATTGCCTCAGACAGATGCAAGCAGGCAAATATGAAAGGTTGGGTAAGGAATACATTAAGATATCTTGGAATTTACCATATACACATAGATGTTGGAGTGGGGATCGTGAAGTGTATCTTAGCGGTATCAACTGTAAACATGCGCTGACCGGTTCACTCATTTGCCAGGACATTATTTTACACGGGGCTTGTAATGGTTCTGTGGCAAACTTGTCTTGCCATCAGCACGGTTCACCAGCTGCTGTGATTAATCCAGCGTTTGGACAGCTTTCGAATGGGAGTTACCTCATGTTGAATGATCAGAGCTGCTGTGGAATGTTGCCAGGCATCCCATATCTAGTAACGGTCAACTCCAGGGTCACTTGCTGTATGCAAGTATTGTTTCCCCCAATAGACACAGTCAGGGAATTGCCTTTATGGCCTTCGCTGAACGTCTCTTTTATAAGATTTGATACTTTAAGCAGAATGAAAGCCATGCTTTTACAGCAAACAGTGCCTTTGACCTCGGCCAGGGAAAACTATGATCTACAAGTTGCAAGGACTTCGGCTGAGATACAGACTTTAATACGTACAAACTGCCCTATACATTTCGTAGAAATGATATCACATATCTTTAACATGTCAGATACAACAGGAATTGTACATGTATTTAAGAGCATTTGCACCGGTCTGTTAGCACCATTCCAGGCAATACTTGGAATCATTCCGAACTTTGCACATTCGGTGTTTGGTGGCATACCATTAATTCACGCACTTGTTGCCGGAATTTTATTCATCTGTCTGCTATTACGCTATGGCCAGCCGATTCGCCGAAATCACTCCGAGCGAAATGGAGAAAGCTCTCCTTGAAAGAAAGTGCCGTGAGCGAATAGTACAGCTATTGGGCATGACTCGTCTACGGGACCTTAATACCACATGGTTCCTGTCATTCCGACCAATCTGGCATGATTGCATCTTACCTGTTCTACGCTGCCTGCTATGCGGTGAAGAATGCGTGTTGGACGCCTGTCTAACATATCCATCAGCTGCGCCAAAGGATGTCGATGCTTTGCTGGACCTGATAACGGCCCATGCTCTGTGTTGTCCCCAGAGGCTTCCAATCCTGATGTCAGCATTCATTGAGATCTCAGTCGCCTCCTGCTGCTGCTGAGGTACGAGAAACAACTCCAGGCACACAGGTAACAACGGACGCGAACATTGCTGCTGCTACCTATGCTGAGAGCGATGCTTCCCATCTTTGTGCGATCAATCTTCTACACGAGGTGTTCCAACTTACACCAGCGGCAATAGATGATGTTTTGTCTATTGAAGTAGATGATCTCATGTTTACACCAGACCCGTAAACTGACTCTGATTCGGCATACTCTGTTCCAGTACAACAGCAACCATTTGGCCTTCATTTTTCAAACACTTGGAACTTTACCAAATTTGAACTTTTTGTCCCATTTTTTCGAACAAAAATGGCACTCCAATCTGCTTAAAGTAGAACTAGCCTTATAATACAGACTTGGCAGTACTTCCAGGGACACTTAGTCATCTTGTGTGTCTAACTCAGTTCCTTTAAGTTTCATGACAGGAAATGACTTTTGATTTTGAACACACTTATCGATCATTTTTAGTCATATGTAAATATTGCTTTTGTATTTCATTCCGAATGCATTAATTTCATACTTTATGCTGGAAATGGAACACAGCTTGATGATGTACAGAAACATTTGCATTTTTAATGTATCTTTTAAACAAAAAGCTTTTTTAGGATATGTTTTACTATGCGGTACTCCATTTTAATGTTTAGCATTTTAAATGTTTAGCATTTTAGTATTGTTGTATACACAAAAGAGGAGTGGGTGTTGTGTACTTTATTGGGTGTCCATAAACGGGCTTTCTAGAATCATGTCCTTATATAGGCACAATCCAACCTGCCCTTATATAGGCATAAAATCCCAGACCTTATTTAGGCATAAACCATGCATACCAAATACAGGCATGGATTCCGACATCCGTCCACCCTAGCGTCTCAACGAGTCCATGAAAAAACAGACCCTCAGGCTGCGGGAGTTTCCTTGCCCAGGACTATTGATTTCTTCAAGGACTCATACATTATGCATGAACCTCTATTCCTTAAGGGATTCATTCATGACGTCTTTCGCTACCCAACTTACGTCAATGCTAACATTTTCAGGTATAAATATACCTTCCCAAACCCCTGTAAATCAGAGGAGACCTCGACTTCAGAGGAGCCCGATTCCCGGCCGGACGCACTGAGAAGACGCTGTCATTCCTGCACGCAGAGAGTCCAGCTTCCAGTGATCTAACTTCCCTTGCGGGGTGTTGGAGTTCGAGTCCGGATAGAGATTCCTACCTCTCTCATTCTTCAGGTATGGAGCAGACTAGAACCTAGAGGGACTCTTGGCATACTGGACTCTTGGCATACTAGACTCTTGGCATACTAGGCGTAACTTACTCTTAGTATACTCTAGTCAGGAATACAGCACCTACTTCTACTTTTCCCTACACCTAGGAAAGGTTAGGCACACTGGGTAGAACTAGGATAGAAACGCATCGTATGAGTACTCGCATTTTTAGGCTGTGTCATTTTATGTAAATACATATATGCTGAAAAGATAATGCTAACGCAGTATTATTTGTTTCTACTGCTCACCTTGTACATTATTTATCTTGCATACTGTCTTGTGATCGTAACAGCACATCTAACTTACAACAGAAACAAGACTGTTCAATAAACCCTTTTATTGAAACGCCCGTCTGTTATTTCTGTGTGACTTTGAGAATAACTGAATCTTGCACAACTGAGCTGAGTGAAATAGTTATCTATTGTTTCTACGACTCTGGGACACGTCCTGATTCTGTAAGGGAAACACAGTGGTCATGTTTTGCGGCTGCCAGAAACTAATCCCTTCTTGTTGTCAAGAAGTTTCTAGTGGCCTCTGAGCTAGTTGGCACAAGTAATTAAGTTTAATATACTCGATAGGGACATACCGACCTTAGTCCTATGTCAAACCTATAGGATATATTATTCCAATGCGCAGAGCCTATTAGGGAAATAGGAGCTACACTACAACGCGTTTCGGCGAGTATGCCTTTATCAAATGCCTATGACACCGGCAGTTCACACCAATCACAGCTTTAAATGTTGTAATGTTCACCCATTGGTGGCAGTTCAGCTGGGCCGGATTAATGTTGAGAACTACACTGCAGCCTATGTCGGTAAACTACAGATCCCAGCAAGCACCATGACGGCCTACTGGGTAAGTCTCTCACATCGGTCACTTTAATACTCATAGTGAGTGCTGATTATAGAGTTCCTGTAAAGCGTTGTTTTGTGTGCAGGTGGATTCAAATCCGATGTTACTGCCACACTAAATCTCCTCCTTGGCCCCCAAACGTCCAGCCGCATATGCCCAAGTCCTGAACAACCGGGAACAGCAATACAATGATTCTATTCCTCCGTACAGTCACGGACTGTGACCTCACAGCAATACCTTTCGTTCTTTGGATGCGGCGGTCCGGAGTAGACCGATACCTCGGAAGCTCCACATGTTGTTGCCCATGAAACTCCGGACACTTGTTGGACGGGTCCCCCAGCATGCCAGGGGCTAGCGCGCAAACATATCCAAAAGGGTCTCTTTGCTCAGAATCAACCAGAGGGACACAGTTGGGGCCAAGGAAAGTCTTTAATTGCAGCAAATTGGCATGACGCATTTCGGCGAGTATGACTTTATCAAATGCCTATGACACCGGCAGTGCACAGCTTTAAATGTTGTAATGTTCACCCATTGGTGGCAGTTCAGCTGGGCCGGATTAATGTTGAGAACTACAATGCAGCCTACGTCGGTAAACTACAGATCCCAGCAAGCACCATGACGGCCCACTGGGTAAGTCTCTCACATCAGTCACTTTAATACTCGTGGTGAATGCTGAAAATAGGGTTCCTGTAAAGCATCGTTTTGTGTGCAGGTGGATTCAAATCCGATGTTACTGCCACACTAAGGGTCCGATTCCGATCTCGGCCAATAGGGCTCCGAATCGGATTCGGCATTACCGGATCCGATTCGAAGCCCTGTTTCCCGACCGATCCGGACGTGCGTCCGGGCGAGCGAGTATGATGCGAGCGTACGCGAAATCGCTGACCGACTCGTTCGCGGGTCCCAACCGCTCCGACCGACTCGCTCGGACAAGACTCGCACCGCGCAATGGAGACGTTCCCCGGCCGGGTAAGTACGATGCGCGCCTCGAGCAGTCCGACCGACTCGCGCCGTCCGGCTCAAAAGAGCAGTCGGAGCCGCACTTTGGGGGTCCGTGTCGGACCCCCCTGTACGCGTACCCACGCGAGTCGCACACAGGGGGGACCCATGGGTCCCCCTACCTGTGCGTGTGCGGCGCAAACCGCATCGACGCGTACCCGCTGTAGGGGGCGCCCTCGTTTGCCTCGCACCCATTGAGTTAATGGGAGCCTGCGTACGCGTTGTACGACCGGCTCCCATTGACTTCAATGGGAGTCCGACCGAATCGAGTCCGATTGCATGCGAACGCATCGTACTCGTTCGGTCAGACTGCTAGGGTCCGATTCGGTCGGAAATCTCTCCGGGTCCGGCTCGGTCGGAGAGATTTCCGGCCGGAATCGGCCCCTAAATCTCCTCCTTGGCCCCCAAACATCCAGCCGCATATGCCCAAGTCCTGAACAACCGGGAACAGCAATACAACGATTCTATTCCTCCGTGCAGTCACGGACTGTGACCGTTGTTTTTTGTGCAGGGGGATTCAAATCCGATGTTACTGCCACACTAAATCTCCTCCTTTCATTTATACAGTAGTTGTACAGATTGTGAAGACTTTATTTACTGTTTATATATATATATTTATATATACATACATATATATATATATATATATGACTGCTTACCCTTGTTTTTCTCCCCCACCTTTCCCTTCCCCTCTTTAATTACAAAATGCTACAAAGGCTTTCTCTAGTATAACTAATGAAGTTTATTGTACAACTATTCTAGATGTTATTATACTTTATAATATTCTTCCATATTTCTGCACTGGTTCATAATAAATAAGGCTATTAACCTAAAAAAAGAAAGATAAAGTGTGCAAAAAAGTGATGGATGGAATGCTTGAATAAATCTCAGTCACTGGTAATTATTTGGAGCCGCATCTTAATCCACTGTTATTTTGCACAACATGTCACCTTAGTTTGGACCCAACTATATGCAAATTAGTATTGACCCTGCTCCAGTCGGAACAGACTAACCTGAACTGCCAAGCCAAGTTCTCCCTGAACCACAACACAAGCAACCCAGGATTGGTTTCACCCTAGTTATGGGCTCATCACTGATTCTTTTTGCCGCTCGAGTATATTTTCTACTTGTGGCAACTTTCTCAACACAAATGGTGGCCACCTGCCTTGATTACCAGCTTTAGAAATCTCGCCGGGAGGCATTCTAACACTCAATTTTTTTGCTTGCGCTTGTCAACTTAACGTTCGTGATCTGCACAAGAGAAAAACTCTGTCACACAGCGGTTGACTGAGTTTTTCTGGAACTTCCCGCTCCAAGCGGTGCAGGGGTGGGCCATACTCATTGAACTCAGCCAGAGGAGCGGAGTTTATTGCCCACCCCTAGTAATTACTTGGGCTGCATCCCAATCCATCCTTATTTTGCACACCATGTCACCTCAGTTTGCAAATCAGTCTTGACCTGGGTCCAATTGGTACAGTCCAGCTCAAACTCCCAAGCCAGGTCCTCCCTCCACAGGACCGGTATCGCCCTAGTTATGGGTTCATCAGCTGGGTACAGCTTGGTTCCAGTGACACAGAATGCGCACGACCCACATCTGGGCATAACTGTCCCACTTAGGGCAACAAACTAAAGTATGCAAAAAAGTTATGGATGGAATGCTTGAATTAATCTAAGCCACTGGTAAATACTCGGGACCACATCCCAATCCATCATTATTTTGCACACCATGTCACTTCAGTTTGTTATGTTATTTTAATTTGATATCGCACACGAATCACCCCAACAGGGTATCTCGGCGCAGCAGAAAAATCATCATAACTGACCAGAAACAGCAGAGTTAAAATAGAATGATTTTCAGTGATTTCTTAAATATGGTATATTCAGAACATATATGAATATAAACAGGTAAACGATTCCAGTAGGTGGGGGCCAAATAAGAGATAGATTTGCCTCCACACCTTTAAAGTTGAAAGCGGCAAATAGTAAGTAGCTCTTTGTCCTTAGATTGCAAAGTCCTGACAGGAAGATATCGTTTAAGCTTTTGGTGTTGGTATCTTGGTCCTTTCCCCACTAGAGCTCTGTGGGTGAGGCAGTAGATCTTGAATATAATTCTCTTTCGGACAGGTAGCCAATGCAATGCTCTTAAAAGTGGAGGTGATGCAGATCTTGAAGGAAGATTACAAATAAGCCTTGCAGCGGTCTTCTGCACGACCTGTAATTTAGAGAGTAGGGTCTCATTGGCAGAAGCCAGAAGAGCATTGCCATAGTGAACCCTGCTGACAACAAGAGCATGTAGCAAGGTTTTCCTAGCCACAAGCGGAAGAAAACGCATGGCTTTCCCTAGTGGTCCTAACATGTGAAAGCAGGTACCTGTAATTGATAGGACCTGTTCCTTCATTGATAGGGCTTGATCCAGTTTAATGCTAAGATTCTTTTTGACCTGACAGGGAGTGGGAGCACTCCCTAGCTCAGGTGGTCACCAATCTGGAACCCATATTTGTTGGGCTTTCCCAAAAAGCATAATCTCAGTCTTTTCAGCATTAAGCTGAAGGTAATTCTCTGACATCCACCCTGCCACCGCTTTCCACCCATTTGAGAAACGTTCCTTCACTTTGTCCACCTTGTTGTCAAAGGAGATGACCAACTGAGTGTCTTCGGTGTAGGACAAGATTTCAAAGCTGAAAGATCTGATGAGTTTGGCCAAGAGTGCCATATATATATTGAACAAGGTGGGATTCAAGCAGGATCCCTGGGGTACCCCGTTGTCAATCGTCATAGTGCACAACTTCAAGTCACTCAATTAGATCACCCGAGAATCAGTCTTGACCTTGACAGTCCAGTCCCAACAGGCCAAGCCAGGTCCTCCCAGAACCGAAACAGAGGTAATACAGGACCGGTTTTGCCCTAGTTATGGGCTCATCAGCTGGGTACAGCTTGGCTCTAGTGACACCGTGTGCACGGGACCCATGTCTCGGCATACCCATCCCACTTAGGGCAACACACTGATACAAAAAGGTGATGGATGGAATGCTTGAATTAATCTAAACCATTGGTAATTACTCAGGCTGAATCCCAATCCATCAATGTTTTGCACACCATGTCACCTCAGTTTGGACCCAGCTATATGCAAATCAGTCTTGACCCTGCTCCAGTTGGAACAGTCCAGGCTTAACTGCCAAGACAGGTCCTCCCTGAACCAGAACACAAGCAACTAAGGAACTGTTTCTCCCTATTTATGGGCTCGTCAGCTGGTTGCTACTTGGTTTCAATGACACAGTGTGCACATGACCAGCATCTGGGCATACCCGTCCCACTTAGAGTGAACACTAAAGTATATAAAAAAGTGATGGATTGAATGCTTGATTTAATCTAAGCCACTTGTAATTACTTGGTGCCGCAACCCAATCCATGATGATGGATTGGGATGTGGCCCGGAGTAATTGCTTTTGGTTGAGATTAATTTTAGCATTCTGTCCCTCACCTTATTGTTGTTCCAGTTGCCACTTTTAGAAAGTTGGCATTTTCCTGCCCTAATTATTAAGTGCCTGCAACCAGTTTCGGGGACAAATGACTGGGTGTAGTTTGTAACTGAAATTTGTTTATTCAATAGAGGGATTAGGTGTGCCTGGTTGGGCCATAAACTGGCAAGATGGGGGGTGGAGCTGGGCACACCCCCACTTGCACCTGAATAGGCTGTGCCCTGCCTTCACACAAAGACTTCTCGCCATTGTTCATGCAGCCATCTTAGAGCCAGGGCAGGGGAGGGAGGAAACCTTAAGGACTTCAAAAGGAATTCTATAGAAACTTCTACTACTTCAAAGTGGTGACCAGGTATAAATAATGGACCCTCAGACCCAACGCTTCAGTACACCTCTGGACCTGTGCAAGACTCAGAAGGGCTGTTGTGATATTCTGCAAGTAGGACTACTACTCTGCTGCCCTGCTGCTGAGTGAGAAGGACCTAAGTACCTGCATTGTACCTGCATTGTGAACCCAGAACCACCAGAGTAACTCCAAAGGTTAGTTGGCTGGCTTCCTGATCAGAGCCTCAGGGACAGAAAAGGCTCCAACCACCTTGAAACCAGCATCTGGACTCTATCTGCTGGTCCTGGACCCTTGGAAGTGGGCCTGAAGGTGTTCTGCCAGCCCAGCTGTGGTCCTGTGAGCAGAACAAACCAGCATGATACATCCCCTCACAGTCGCATCGGAAACGCCATTGAGCAACACTTTTAAGTAAGTAAGTAGGAAACTTTATTTGCATCGAATAATTAAAATCTTACAAAAGAGAAAAAACAATAATTACAATTCCTAAGGCAAAACAAGGGAAAAGTAGCATCAAGCAATTATGCCATTAAGTGGGTATGAGCCCCAAGTGAGTCAAAAATATTTTAAAATGCAAGTACAATTAAAATAATGTCCTGCTGTAACACAGAATTTTTTGGGGTGCAGTTGTAGAGGGTTTGGGCAGCATCAACGTTGGCACGTAACTTATCGAGCGGCCTTACAAGGTCCTGAGGTTACCACATATAGAGTAAAAAAGATGTTTCAAAAAGGTATTTTAAAGTGTGAGAGTGCTGTGTGGGGGTGCCATTACCTTTAAAAGAAGGTCAAGTATTGGACCTTTCAACCTCTTTTGCAGGGTGTTAAAAGCAGCGATTAGGGCACTGCTCTTGTTTGTGATGGTTCAGAGCTGTTGTTTGACGATTCCCTTTCATCTATCAGTACGACTAGGTACTGGTATTCTTTTGTAGTGTCCAGGACATGTGTACTGAGGCGCCAAGTTGCATTCTTCTTGATTGCCTTGCTAACCATCACCACCTTTGTATTTTTTGGTAACCAGGTCATTTTGAGTAGTGTCCGATGTGTGTTTATCAGTCTCGCAGGCCTACTTTCATTTGACTGTACAGAACACATCGTCCGCATATAATCTACATTCATCTACTGCCCCATACAGAAAACAAATAGTAATCACCTCCTTGATTTTATCTAAGTTAGATTATTGTAAAAGCCTATTTTTGAACGTTCAGCAACAACATTTGAACAAACTTCAAGTACTTCAAAATGCGGCAGCTAGGCTGCTAACTGGAATCCCGAAGTATACATCAGTCAAAAGCAAAATGAGGAAGCTCCACTGGCTGCCTATTAGGCAAAAAGTTAGATTTAAATCGCTCTGTTTTGCCTTCAAAGCTCTGCATGATGTAGGACCTGATCACCTTAGGCAATGTTTTAGGTGGTATACGCCCACAAGAACTCTTCGCTCCCTCGGAGCGAAGACAATCATAGTGCCTAAAGTCAAAAGAGCTAACAGGGGGGTAGGAGCTTTGTCACCTGCACTGCCAGGGCATGGAATGCACTTCCTTTCCATATTCGGGCCTCCCCTGATGTGCTTTCCTTTAGGAAAGCGTTAAAGACCTGGCTTTTTAGCAATCAGTAGTATGCAGGACTTCCATTCAACTTATCTTTCTGTCTGTTGAGCAAAGCACCAGGACACCTAAGACTACCCGTGTGCTATATAAATATAATTAACATAACATAACATAATAAGTGGTTCAGTGCTAATGTGCCGAGTCAGAGGGCGTGGCTTTTAGTTTCATCAATAGCAGGGTAAAGGTCAGCCATGAAGAAATTGAAGAGGCATGGAGCCAGCATGCACCCATGTTTTAAACCATGATGTGTGTAGATCTTTCTTGACAGCAGGGAGCCTTCACCAATTTTAATCCACGCCCATATTTGGCTATGGAGTGATTCAATGATTCCAAGCAGGTGTGAAGAGATGTTCCAAGCCCTGATCTTCCTCCAGAGCTTCGCTTAGTTTACACAATGGATAGCTGACTTGTAGTCAACAAAGTAGATGTTGGTAGTGCAGTTCTGCTTTCCTATTTTGTCCAGTAAAATGGACAGGGCCAAAATGTTTGTAATTTTGCCAGAACCTCTCCTAAAGTCAGATTTGGTTATTGGGATTATTCAGTTTGAGTCTGCCTAGGCAGTGAATTCATGTAAGACATGGGATGAAAAGCATATTGCTTTGTTGTCTCAGAGAGTAATAAGACAGTAGTTATTTGGTAGTGTGTTTTGGGAAGTGGAGTGATGACTGCGCCTTGCCAAGAATTAGGTATGTCACCTGTGTAGACTGCATTGGAGTAGAGAGGGGCCACCTTTCCTGCCCAGCACTGTCGGTCTTATTTGTATATAGCCTGGGGTATTCTGCTAGGCCCAGGGGCACCATCTCTCCTGCCTTCGGTGATAACGTTTGCAATATCTTGTTTGGGCAGTTGTACTTCTTCTAGATTGGAGGAGAAATGAATATCTGTGTCTGAAGTGAATTGAACTTGTGGGCGGTGAACTCCATGCTGGGGTTGCGTGTGATGTATGCCCGAGTTTTGCTGGACTGTCTTCTTGGGATGGATTTAATGCTGGTAAAGAATCTTTACAGGGAGAGGCTGGGTTGTCTAGCAGCAGTGGTGAGGAGTGTATCTTTAAGAGTGTTATGTACGGTGAGTCATTAGCTGCTGAAAAGTGTTCCTTGAGAAAAGCCACCCAGCACTCTTCCCCAATTGCAATGTTGCCTAAGGCCTGCTGTTGTCGGTTTAGGTTGTTTGCAGTTAACCAAATGTTTCTGGAATTAGATTGCTTGCTGTCATGGTGCAGCTTAGCCCAGAATGCGTCCGTGTCTTTTTTATTATTGGCCCAGATGGACTTTATGTATTCGGATGTCTAGGTTGTTTCTTGTTTTAGAGCAACCCCTTCGAACAAGCCTCAAGACCTGGTTTAGGTTCTTCTTGGCCATGCAGTAGGCTACTGATCTTTGCTTAGATTTTTGGCAGTTTCCTGGGGGCGCCAAAAGATTTGTCCTGGGAGGGCCGTCTATATTACGGTTGCTGTTTGGAAGTAGGTAAGTTGTGAATTTTTGCCATGAGTTAAATTATACCTTTCACACTCTTCTAGAACTGCTTTGGCGGTGTTGGCGATCTTCACTATGGATATTTCTGACCATTTCAGTTTCCTATAGTTTATGGTGAACTGGGAGCCTAATCTGGAGGGCCTGCTCTCAATGACCTCTCTTCTTAGGTCTAAGACCAATATTTCTGGAAGGTGATAACTCTTTCAGCGCTCCGTAATTTGGAAAGAATGAATTAGCAGATAAGAGAGAAAGCGATAGAAAGCTGTACTCGATAATGGACTCAGACCATGGGCCGACATAGGTGAGATTTGCCAGGCAGTCATCAGGTGATCTACCATTGAGTGATCTCTTCTCGAGGTGCTCACTATCTAGCACAGACCTTTGGCTGCGCTGGTCCTTTTGTTTCCCAAGGTTTGTCACCTGGGGCTGTCTGTTCTAGTAGATGTTCTGTTGGTTAAGAAAAATCATCATTTACTCTAGTTCTGCTAAGAATCATGTTGAAGTCACCGGTGATGATAAATTCAGGTTCCGGTGCGCCATTAATTTGGTTTAGGATAATTAATTTGAGTTTCTTGATTACATAATTTTTTTAATTTGGGGTAGGTTGAGTATAAACATTTATTATAATCAAGACCCACTTGTGTATTAAAGTAGTGATTAATGAGATTAGGATTCCTGGGCCAGATTTGGGTAGCATCTCTAATTTGTTCTGCCAAGGACAGTGCGATGTAGGTGGCCACACACCCCTAGCGAGGTGACCACATTTTTTTGTTTTTTCTGACAGTTTTTAATGGACTGAGTAGCCTTGAATGCTCAGTGGTAAAACTGCCTGTGTCTCCTGGAGGGAAAATATGTCCAATTGGTTCCGGAAGGGAAAATGTTTGTCACTCCCTATTTTGGTTTCGAAGCCAGCAATGTGCCTGAAGCATAGTTTTGCAGAAACAAGTGAAGGGACAGAATGCTGGCTAGCTTGAATCCAGTGGCACTGCGAGCAAGGGACCAACGTCTGGGCATACGCATCCCACTTAGGGCTAAAAGTGCTGCTGCCACAAATGTTGGACAGAATGCTGAATGAATCAAACATTCACCTCCAGTCAAGAGATCTGGGTTAAATCCATCATTCTGTTGCTCACTACGCAACCCCAGTTTGGACCCAGCCATATGCAAATCATTCATGACCCTGCTCCTCATGGGAACAGTCCTGCCTGAACTGCCAAGCCGGGTCCTCTCTGGACCAGAAACAAGCATCCTGGGATTGGATTTGGGGTAACACCCCTCATCAGCCAGTCTAGCTGGAATCCAGTGGCTGTCCCAGGATGCTTGTTTCCGGTCCAGGGAGGACCCGGCCTGGTAGTTCGGGCATTCGCATTTGTCACCCCGAGTGGGACGGGTATGCCCAGACGTGGGTCCTGTGCTCTCCATGCCACTCCAGTCAAGCTAGCCTGGCTGAGGAGAGTAAAAACTCGGAAACTGTTCCCAGGATGCTTGTTTACGATCCAGGGAGGACCTGGCCTGGCAGTTCTGGCTGGACTGCTCCCATGGAGAGCAGGGTCAAGACTGATTTGCATCCGGCTGGGTTTAAACTGAAATGGCATGGAAAGCAAAAACATGATGGATTTAGGCCCAGATCTCTGTACTGGGGTGAATGTTTGATATTGTTCAACATTCTGTCCATCAATTGTTCTTTTTGCAGGAGCATAGTTTGAGGCTTCTGTGGCGTGCCCCTTTCCCTGAGTTCAAATGTCATTTTCAGCTCCTTGTGTTTAAGGCTCCTGGAAGCCATCCTCAGTCCAGGCTAATGATGCAGTTTATTTTTTGTACATGTTGACTTGCTGGGGCTTTGTTATGTCCTGGTGAGTTGCTTGGTGCTCCTCTTAGCACTGAGAAGATGGATGAGCTGATGGCACTTTTCTTGGGAGGAGAAGTTACTGGTAGGGTAGCGGGGGCGTAGACCATGATTTTCATGCCCTATTCCTTAAAGGCATCTTCATCCTTTAGAACTAAGGTCAGTATGGCTGGTGATGAGAAGGTCATCATTGTGGATACTTTCAGGAGGTGCCTATCTTCCGTTATGACTGATATAATGTCCTCGGAGGTGACGTGGGCCAAGGAAGGGGGGGATTGCCCCGAACAGCTTTAAGAAATTACCTGGTTTAGGACATCTTGATGACCCCTAGACTCAAAGTAAGGGTAGAAAACAAACTTTGTTGTGCCATGCTGAGAGTAAGAGGTAGCTGGCCCAATTGGAATTAGTTCCTTTGTATTAGATATAATACTTTCAGTGTCGTGTTTCGAGGGGTTTAAAGTGATATTAGTAGACCGGGTTCCTTGAGTGAGGACATTTATCTAAGTGTATGTAAGGCGAGGATTCATTTCCAGGTACGGTGCTAGGTTGTTGGGGACAGGAGTTGTGTCAGGGTTTTGCTTGTTCTGCTGGTTAGTGAGTCTCAGTGTGAGGTTTTACGGGGTGAATAGAGATCGTGATCTGGACTGGGAAGCTTCTACACAACACCCCGGTGAGTCTGAACAGGTGTCCACTGCCAGAGTCTGTCCATCAAGTGGATCACATTGGAGGGCCGTCGATTGGATGCTATGGGCATTTGTGCCCCCCGTGGCACGGTTAGGTGGGTGACATATTTCCGATGCAGGACGTTACATTGTGGCCCACAGCTTCCTCAGAACTGCTGCTGCGTGATCCATTTTCGACGCAGGCCTTTGCATTGCAAGCCCCTCATCGACAGCATCCTCGATGACACCGCATGCTTTCACATCGCGGCACCACAGCTTACTCGGAAATGCCGCTGCACAATGCATCATCGACACAGTACATTGCATGGCAAGCCCCTCTACGCCATCCTCGATGACAATGCAGGACTCTGCATCGCAGCCCTGCAGCCTCCACGACACGTGATCTCACACCGATCTGCCAACCGGGATTTTAAAATACTTTGTTTAACGGGCCTAACTTGGTCCCTGTACCCAGCCCATGCTCTATGGTGGTCCACCTGAACTTGTGACTTTGTCCCAGTCCAGCACAACCAGATTACCACATTTGGACTTTGTGCTTCTAGGCACCATTTTCACTTAAATATTTACAATTGCCTATCTCTAGTTCTACGATTGAATTTTTGTGCTTTTAGTCTCAAATAATTTGTTAAATTTTCTAAATTGGTGTGGACTTTTTCTTGTGTTGTGTTTTTACTTCATTACTGTTTGAAGTGCTGTATAAATACTTTACACATTGCCTCTAAGATAAGCCTGACTGCTTTTGTGGCTAGCTACCAGAGGGTTGAGCACAGGTTGATTTGAGGTTTACTTGTGTTTCACCCTGACAGAAATTGTGGTTGTTGCCTGAGTAGGGTTAACCCCCCTCCCCCCCTCAACTGGTAACCCAATTTCCTACAATTTCCTCTTTTTGCTTTATTCCTGGGAGTATATCCCATCCTACACCTGTCACCACCTATTCCTGTGCTTTTAAAGCTACACCAACACCTGGACAGTCACAGACAGCTGATGGATGTTGCAGACTGGTAAATATACTGCCTGTTCATTTGTGTTTGGTTTATTATATCTCTTTCTACATACATCTCCGGATCAGGATATCTATATTTCATTTTAAAATAGCATTATAATCACAAGTTGCTGATTTTGTAACAATTGGTGTACAAATGCATCCATACATTGTGTTACTTCACATGCAAGGATATGCATTTGTCTCCTGTCACTCATGTCTATTCACCCTGTCCCTATTGTAGTTAATCTATGAATGTGAAATAAATTTCAAAGATACCTATCGTTCACATGGCATTGCAATATCAGAACAATGACATCTTTATCCCATTCGATAACATCCAGGAGAGGACCCTTTGTTGTTGATGTACTGTGCATAAAAAACATGTTGCCATACATTCATATTGTTTGCTTTGGAATGTCTCATTACTACATACATGTCCCTCTTGCTTACTACTGTGATAAAGCACTCAAAGTTGCCCATAGTGTGATCAACAACTCAGATGACATCAGGGGACTTCCTACTGACATATACAAAAAGTGATGGATGGAATGCTTGTATTAATCTCAGCCACTGGTAATTACTTGGGGCTGCATCCCAGTCCATTGTTATTTGCACTCCATGACACCTAAGTTGGACCCAGCCATATTCTTGAGCCTGCTCTAATGGAAACAGTCCAGCCCTGAAATGCCAGACTGGGTCCTCCCTGAATTGGAACACAAGCAACCCAAGAACAGTTTCTTCCATATTAGGGCTCATCGGTCGGATATAGCTTGGTTCCAGTGGCAGTGTGCAGAAACTGGGCATAACAGTTCCACTTAGGACATCACATTGAAGTATACATAAAAATGATGGATGGAAAGCTTAAATTATTTTCAGCCACTGGTGATTACTTGGGGCCGCATTCCAGTCCATCGTTATTTTGCCCACTATGCCACCTCAGTTTGGGCCCAGCCACATGCGGTCTCGATCCTGTTCCAATATAAATAGTCCAGCCCAAACTGTCAGACCATGTTTTCCCTGAGCTGGAACACAAACACCCCAAGAACAGTTTCGCCCTTATTAAGGATTATTAGTCGGGTATAGTGTGGTTTGAGTAGAACAATGTATGTGCGCTGGACCCACATCTGGGCATACCTGTCCCTCTTAAGGTGTTGCACTGAAGTGTACAAGAAAGTGATGGGTCGAATGCTTGAATTAATCTCAGCCACTGGTAATTACTCAATCTGCAAGTGATGGATGGAATGCATGAATTAATCTCAGTCACCGGTATTACTCTGGTCGCAACACAGTACATCATTATTATACACACCATGCCACCCCTGTTTGGACCCAGCCATATGCAAAATTGCAAATCAGTCTTGACACTGTTCAATTAGGAACAGTCCAGCCCGAACTGCAAGGCCGGGTCCTCCCTGAAATGGAACACAAGCAACCCAAGACTATTATCACCCTTATTATCGCTTATCAATCAGGTATAGCTTGGTTCCAGTGGCACATTGTGCATTGGACCGTTGTCTGGGCATATCCGTCCCACATTAGGGTGTTGAACTGAAATATACAAAAAAATGATCGATGAAATGCTTGAATTCATCTCAGCCACTGGTAATCACTCAGGCCGCATTCCAGTCTATTGTTATTTTGCAAACCATGCCACTTCAGTTTGTACACAGCCATATGCGAATCAGCCTTGACCCTCCTTCAATAGGAACAGTCCATCCAGAACTGCCAGGCCAGTTCATCCCTGAACTGTAACACAAGCAACCCAAGGTCGATTTCTCCCTTATTGGGTGGTCATCAGTCAGGTATAGCTTGGGTGTGGCACCGTGTAATTACTAGAGACTGAGGTAAATTCAAGCATTCCATCCATCACATTTTGTATATATCAGGGAACATCCTATCAGCATCAATTCATACTCTAACATCCATTGGTCAGGTAAATCTGTGTCTATCTAATATCTTCTAAATTATGTCATCATTTGTACATTATCACCACTTCATATTTCTTACTATTCTATGTTCTTCAACCCTTTTATCCTTGTGAATAGAATATGCCACATGTGTAAGAAATTGTGTTGTTATTTGTGAAGGATGTGAGTCCTGTGCAAGTAATAAGTCCACAAATGTATTTTTACTGGCAACCAAGCACTCCATTGTAGCACCTGACTCTCTCGTGGTAGGAAAGCAGAGCAGTTCAAGGCCTACTCAGGGTAGGTGGTGGGGTCTAGCAGTCCCAAATCACTGGCACACAACAACACAGCTAAATAAATTATTGTCTAGTCAGTGCTTTTTCTTTTACAAAGGAAAAGTACTTTTATTACACACAATACTAAATACTATGCATCAAGTTACAAGTATGTATAGCAAGTAGATAGAAATTACTGTGGCAACATCTTCATTTCACATTATACCCCAATGCATTCTGAATCTCATAGTCACAACATTCCCATACCAGATGCAATCAAAATATAAGGCGGTGCAATTTCAAATAAGGCCGGTCTACTGTCATGGGAACACCAGTCCAATAAAATAGCCACATGTTATCCTTTGTCAGTGTAACACATTATAAAGGGTGTTAATATATATAAGGTAGACCTACTGGGTTTGTCAGGCTGTCATCAAAATATTAAAATCAGCCACATGTTGTACTTCCATATAATTACACCATTTAATTCAATGGAACCAATACTGTCAAACATCCATTGTTCAGTCATGATATTGTCAATAAAGTATTTGAATTCAACATCACGTCAGTGTCTTTCTTTGCACTTTACAGGCCACATAATGCATCCATAGGACCAACTAGGGCATCCCCATACACCTGAGCCCAAGAGCAAAAGCTCCAAGCTCTGGGAGTGCTTAAACTTGGCGAAAACCTCACCAATGGTCATCATTTCAATATGTCCTCAGACTTAAGACAAGTGCCCTGGAGAAATATAGAGGCTTAAAGAGTATCAATATTTGTATGATATTAAATCTGCAAGTTATTGAAACAGGAATTGGCATACATTTACAAATATACACAGCACATTTAGAATATATATGTTCAGAGGTGACTCAAATTGGTTGGTAGGTTTTTAGTGACAAATGCAACCCCAGGCTACTTGGCTCTTTTCACTCCCTGTGCATCAGTAGAATATATAAAACTAGCTATAAGCATCCGTGTTTTTCATTGATTTATCTTGTAGCCAGAGGCTGTCTCAAATGTGAACACCAAATTTTCTGGTATTCCAGTTGCAGCTTCCATTTAGGGGGGTATAGACTAGGTCCTGGTAAAAAATGTCATTCCGCTCGCAGAATTGCGGAATTTTGTCAATCTGCTTTACTTTTGTAACAGGGAGTTCTGGCCAAATTTGCTTACGTTCGAGCAGTGCAATAACAATGGGAACAACGTACGCATCCAGCAAGCATGAGTGAGATTTTGCATCCCTAGTGCAATATCCAGTCGCTAGGAAGCCTTCTGGTGCTATTTTCTAACACAGGGAACAAACAGTGGGGCAACCCAATATCCCTAGGAACACGGGTAAATATAGTTTAACATACAAAATGGTTCCCTCGGAGAAAGCTAAAAGATGCCTTTGCTTCATAGGCTAAGGAAACACCAATGGCCTGAAACAGATAGAAAAAGACTAGCTGTTTAATGAATACCCATATACTCATGTGCACAAGCCTGTGTAAACATGGGGTATAAACATTTACATGTGGAGCACATGTCTCAATCGAAATTTACTATATCAAAAGTAGGTGTTCTTTGTGGACGGCGCAGTGTTAGTGGATGGTGTGAGAATGGTGAACAAAAGTGCGCAGTGATATATATACAAAAACACAAGTGTTGACTTACAAATGCATAAAACCGTAACGTGGAGAGACCTGGATTCAAGGTTCTGTCTATGGCAATCATTAAAGTCAACAATGAACATATAGAGGTTTCGACCCCCAAAGTTTCAATTAGGAATGGAATCTTCTTCAGGACATAAAAAGTAGACACCTCTTCTTTTGAGATACGAATGCATGTTCACACACTGCAGAGATCAGCGCCGATACATATCCAAGGAGCTTATTTTGCATACTTGACAGCGGATCAGTGTGCACATTCTGTTTCATTCAGATTTGCTACATTGCATACACATCTCAAAAGAGCAGGTGTCTACTTTTTATCTCCTGATGAAGACTACGTTCCAAATTGAAACTTTGAGGTCGAAATATCGACGTGTTTATTGTTGACATTAATGAATGATTGCCATAGGCGGATCCCTGAATCCTGGCCTCTCAAAGTTAGGAATTTACGCATTTTTAAGTCAACACTTGCTGTGTTTTTCTAAATGTATCACTGCACACTTTTGTTCACCATTGTCACACCATCCACTAACACTGCTCCATCTACAAAGAGCACCTACTATTGATATAGTAACTGTCTGTTGAGACATTCGCACCACATGTAAATAGTTATACCCTATGTTTGCACAGGCTTGGGTATTTTTTAAACAGCTGGTTTTTTTCTGTCTAATTCAGACCACTTGTATTTCTTTAGCCTAGGAAGCAAGGCTTCATTTATTTTCTAATGCAGGGGGTCATTAGCGGTCGCATTCAGAGGGCTGTTTCTCGAGTTGATTTCTATTCGAGAAGCAGCAATATCAACTCAAAATTGGGTTTTCAAGTAACGATTCTATCTAAACGGATGGTTCAGATAGTTATTTCCGCGTGAAACGCATTGCTTATTTTACCTTTATTTTTCTTTCAACAGGAAGAAAGTGCCACAGAGACTCCAACTTCCTCTTCCTGTCTAGAAGGCTCCTCCCAGTGTTTTTTTCATCCACTGGTCACTTTTCATTTGATGTGAAAGGATCACTCTTCTTTTTCAATACCATTGTATTTTAAGGCTTTTATGTGATAACTAAGATAAAGAACTTTTGCAAAAGTTTGCTGGTTGATGGAGGGCATGTACAAGTTATTTTTTTACCTTTTTGTTTTTTCTTCAATTTTTAAATTTGATTTTGGGTAGCCTGCAGTTGCAGTAGGGGCCTATTTTACATTAACGTTTTTAGTTTTTTCCAAGGGAAAATGTTCGCACAATTTTGAGAGGGCTGGGGGCCTGGTTTTAAATCTTTTAATGTCTTTTTTTCTCCAATTTCTTGTGTGTTGTTTGTGAATTTTGTACTATTTTGCTCATTTTACTGTGGGGCCTAGTCTGGCCATGGCTATCCAGCCTGTAATTTTGGTATATGCTTTTCTTTAAACATCTATAGATTTAGGAATAGCCTTGGATTAAATGAAACTTTTGGTTTTTTTGTGTTTTACGTTTTTCTGCAAATTATTACATTTTGGTTTTTATTTTAGAGTTTTATATAGTGCGAACTAGACCCGAAGATATCTGGTATCAGAGCGCTTTACATGAGCACCAGTTTCGTTACACAAGGACACATTCATTTTTGATAGGCACGGGGAGATTAAGTGATTTGCCCAGAATCACAGGATGTTGAGCATCGTTGCCGAGACTCGAACCTGGTTCCCCAGCTTCGAGGTCGACCGCTCTAGCCGTAAGGCTCCATCCTCTCCATTTTACTTTGGTGGGGGAATTTTTGATGCCTTGGTATGGTTGTGGTTGGTGAATTTTTAAAGGTGACAAAATGTTCATTTCTGGCATTGCTGGATTAATGGTGGTGTTTTCTTCTTTGTTTACCACACCTCTTTTCTTTGTGTTTGCTCCTTTCTTTGATGGACAAGTGGCCACTTTTTGTGTGGCCAGTGAGTGTGTTTGCCATATGCCTGCATGTTTTCTCTCTGTTGTCCATTTTTTCTTGCTTATTTGAGCATGTGAGCGGTGGACATTTTGTGTAGTCAGGGTGTTTTTGCCTTAGGCCTGCATGTGTTTTTGTTGTCCATGCTTTTGCCCTTGTTGGCCATTAGCCATGTGGCAGGGCATCCATTTTGTGTAGCCAGCGTGCTTTGCTTTTACCAAAGGCCTGCATGTCTTCTTTGTTGTCCATGCCCTCTCCCTTCGTGGCCATGTGGCAGGGAGTCCAATGTGTGGAGCCAGTGTGCTTTGGTTTTGCCATAGCCTGCATGTGTTATTTGTTGTCAATGCCTTCGCCTTTGGTGGCCATGTGCCATAGCAGCCATTGTGTGTAGCCAGTGTGTACTGTTTCTTCTACTTTTCAAAGCCGCTTTCTAGGGACATTGATAGAAGAGGCCTATGCCTTTTTGTTCATTTTTTCTTTTTTCCCCGATATGAGTTTAATGTGCTTGAGCATGATTGTAGTATGTATGTACAGAGTTTTTATGCCTTTTTTCAATGTTCCCATGTGCCTCCTTGCCTCTCATAGGATTTCTTGTAGTCCCCAGGGAGACACCAGCAATATATTATTTTCAATTATTAGATTTTTCCCTGCACCTCCTGCCTGCAATAGGCCATAGGTGCACACCAGCAATAATTTGTTTAAGGATATTCCATTCCCCCCGCACCCTCTGCCTGCCATAGTGTCTTATGGGTGCAGACCAGCAAAAATGTTTTTAAGGATTATTCCATTGTTTCCGGCACCACCTGCCTGCCTTAGGTGCACACCAGCAATCAATTTTTTAAGGATTATTTAATTTTCCCCTGCCTATCACAGGCCATAGGCGCACACCAGCAATATTTTTTTAAAGGATTATTCCATTTTCTTCTGCACCCCATGTCTGCCATGGTGTCTCTTAGGTACACACCAGCAATAATATTTGTAAGGATTATTCCGTTTCCATTTTCCCCTGCACCACCTGCCTGCCACAGGTGCCTCATAGGCCTTAGAGGCACATAAAGTAAACTTTTCAATCTGCATATTATTGAAATATTAAATTATAGTTTGGATTGGCTACACCAGTGTTAATTATATTGTCTGTAGATTCAGACTGCAAAGGCCACGTTTCACTGATTTGATTCCTTGTTTGTTTGCTATTAGGTGCACAAGAGATATCACACACAGTACTGCCAGCAGTGACACCACCTGAGTCCTCCTCTGCTTCTGCTTGTGCAGCTAAGTGGTAAGTGACAGAGCTAAGAAAAAACTTGAAGATGGCCCCAAAGAAGGGTGTTCCTGCCAAGAAAGTGGCAAGTGAGGAGGAGAAGAAGTAGGAAATTGCCACCACTGGCATGCCTCCATCCACCTTTTTTAGATAATGGGGTGTACCTGCTGCACCCTCCTCTGGCCAGCAAAAGGCAAGTAACAGCATTCTTGCATCATTTACAGCACTAACCCCACCTAAGGCTCAGCCCAAGCCCATATCTCTTAGTGATGCAGCCACTGCAGTCATGTTGATGAGCAGTGAGTCCCAACTGGATTTGTCTCCGTTGCAAAGTACTCAGCCATCACAGGAAAGTTGACAACAGGAGCCGCAGCGAGTTCTTCCTGAAGTACAACTTGAACAGGGGGTT
This sequence comes from Calotriton arnoldi, assembly GCA_963921515.1. Taxonomy (NCBI): domain Eukaryota; kingdom Metazoa; phylum Chordata; class Amphibia; order Caudata; family Salamandridae; genus Calotriton; species Calotriton arnoldi. Next base: position 108,486 of record CAWUFW010020018.1, read on the forward strand.
GAGCTTGCTGCTGAGCAAGATGTTGCTCTTCAACCATTAGCTTCACAATTTCCAGCAAGAAGAAATGGTGCTCAACCGCCTTCTCCAATCCCCTTTTGATGATCTGGAGATGGATTGGATCCCAACCGAGTCCAAGACCCGACCTGAGAAACAAGGGAAAAGGAACGTTCCTGAAAGCGTGACAGTGATGACAATGAGCCGGTGATTGGCAGTATGGAAGGTGGCTCAAAGGACACTGACATGACCCCTCCTATTCAACCTGCTCAGAGGGATGTCGTTCCACCATCACCACCACCGCCAGCTTCCATATTTGTAAGACCCCAGTCGAGACCTACATCCACCACTACAGCAATTAAAGTATTCCCTACGGAGAGGCAAATGACACAGACACCTAGCTCCACATTTTTGTTGTTGTTTTTTTTAGAGTTTTATATAGCGCGAACTAGACCCGAGACATCGGGTATCAGAGCGCTTTACATGAGCACCAGTTTCGTTACATATGGACACATTAATTTTTGTTAGGCACGTGGAGATTAAGTGATTTGCCCAGAATCACAGGATGTTGAGCGTTGTTGCCGAGACTCGAACCCGGTTCCCCATCTTCGAGGTCGACTGCCCTAGCCGTTAGGATACATCCTCTCCCCAGTTCTTCAGGCATTGGCAGTGGCACACTAAAAAATGTTATCTTCCCCAGTTTGGGACATCTTTACAATTAGCAAGCAGGGGGATAACATTGCAATATGCTCCATTTGCTACACAAGTGTTCGTCGAGGTAGTCCAGGTTTGCACCACGGTACTGAAGACCAAACGTCTATCTAAAAAAAAGCACACAATCTGATGGGAGGAGTACCTTAGAAAGATAGATGATGTTGGTTGTGGTGATGAGAGAGTGGAAGCAGCTCTTTGCACAGTGCTAGAAGTAGAAGATGATCATATGGAAGAAGAGGATGATGGCATCACACAAAGCAACCATACCTCCTGTAGTGTGCCAGCATCACCTGCATCAGCAATCTCCAAATGGCACCAGACTCAGATGCAGACACTTCCGCCACATACTGTGATTCCCTCAAGATGCACATTGAGTCTAACACCTTCTGTCTCTCTCTGGAAGCTGGCTGTGTCAGTGGCACCACAAAAGAAAAAAATCCAAGCTAATATTACAGCCATGTTTAGACAGTAGGGGCCCTATGAACGCAACCACCCAATGGCATGTTTATACAGACTGGCTAAAATGTTAACAGTGGACTTCCTCCCTTTTTCTTTTGTAGAAGGAGTGAGATTTTTAGAGTTTGTGTCAGCTATATGCCCAAAATGGAAAGTTTCCAGTCAGGCCTACTGTGCCAGAGATGCTGTTTCAGGGCTCCAACATCATGATATGCTGCAACTGGGTGGACAACCTAAGCAGCAGAGTTCTGTTCACACTATCCACGTGATGACAGACATGTGGACCAGTTGTCAAGCAACTGATTACATGTGTATCACTGCACACTGGATCTATTTTGTGGGAGTTAGGCAACAGCTATCTGCAGGTATCAGTGCTGAAGAAAGTTTTAAAGGCATTCGGTGGCATGCAATAGTAGCGAAATTCACCATGGAGAAGTCTCATGCAGCTGCAAACAACTTGGAAGAGTTTAACAGCAAGGTGTTTGTATTAACCCTGGGCAGAGCAGGCGTAGTGCCTCTACGCGAAGTTCTACGGAGTTGGAAAGCAACTCTGTGGAACTTCCCTCCACACCCTCCCCCTCCAAAAATAATTAAAATTAACTAAAAGGCACTTACCTGCCCCGTGGCGGCCTCCTCCTGGACATCGCCACTCTCCTACCTCCTCCTCGCCGTCCTGCTTCACTAAGGACCCCTACATTGTACGTCTTGCACATGAAGCCCCTGAGTTTGAGGATGAACTCTACTTCCCTGACTAAATAGGCCACAACTGAACTTTTATATATTATTGTTGCAAAAAATAAAATAAAATAAAAGGGCTCTAGAAGACCATTTATATATTTGGTGTCTGACTTATTCACATATATGGAGTGGATCAGTGTGCACAGAAGAAGCCTCCCCATGCATTTAAATGACATGAAGACAATGTATCCCATTACCTATCCTCCTTTTTTTAAATTCCTAACAGCGCTGCAAATAAAGGTCATTAATTAAGAGTACCAATGTTTTTGCTTCCATGGGAAAAGAGAAGATACAATAGAGAAATGTGAAACACGGTTGGAACAGGTAACTATTGCACCAATAAGTGATATATTGCATGATTGATGGTTCTTGAGGTGGCTGAGAGGGTGGTGTAACCAATCTGTAAAATTGATTTGTAATGTTTTGGCCCAATGGATGATTCTGTCTGAATGATTGCCTTGCTTTCACATTTCACTATAATTACTTACATAGTCCACTCCTTTCCTGTACTTCTTTATTCTCTGGTTCTTCAGAGATTAGTCAGTTTAGTTAAAAAAAAACTACTCACAATGCTCACATTCTTGTGCTCTTCTTGTTCAGCAGCATTACAGGTCTATCTCATTTGGATCGAGAGTCGGGACAGGACTACCCTAACAGCCAGAAGAAGGAAATTATGAACAATGGCTATCTACTTCAATGGGAAACATCATGACTTAAAGAGGCCTACTCCTGTGAACCGGAGAAAGGTGCGTTGATTTGGAAAATGCATACTAGTGTGCTGGCTTAAATGTCAAACTCTAATTAAGTGGTTGTGGTTTGGGGGGCTGTCAATGTATAAATGTCACATGATGGATGCACATAGCTAACTAAATGTTATTGACAATTGACTTTTGTGAGATTGATCAGCCAGGTACATGCAGCCACTTTTCTGGGATTGGTGGTTAAAGATTGTTCTCAGTTCTCAGTTAATTGCACATGACTGCTCTCTTGATCCTCATTCACCATTAAGTTTTCCTTCTCCTTGACTCTACAATATTGACATTTACTTTTTTGCATTCTACAGGCCTTCTCTTCTTCTACACGAAAGCTCCATAACATTCCTGCTCACTGGACTGGTGCAGCCCTGAACCCAAGACGGACATTCCAACAAGAAGAATGTAGATGCACTGTCCATTTTGGCATTTATATACCGTTTCAATTTTCTTTTCTTAACAATAACAATTTATAGAACTGTGTGGGTCCTCCCTATTTTGTATTTTTCAAACTTAGGTAACAGAACAATTAGATAACTTGGGACTCAGTGGCTGAAGGACTGTCTGCATTCCTTCTACAACAGATGTAATGATGAAATGCTGCTCATCGACTTGTTGAATGTTGTGTTTGTCTTTGTCTAACCTTTCCCTAACTCCCCGTTCCAATCCATTCATGATGCCCCTAACCCTCTTCCCCCAGGTTGTGTGATCTATTGAGGTGTGACTAAATGATTTACACCATAAATCGATCGCACACTTGGCGGGGCGGATGTGGTGAAATCAATGAGAACTCAGTGTTATGGGATCTTCTTAACTAAACAATAGCCCACACCAGCCCTACTACCCACCCAGGCATGAAAGGTTCATCAACATCATCATAGTGCAGAGTCTTAGTTAGAATAATGTTTGCCCCAGGATAGGTAGTACTAGTATGCACTATTGCCTAATTCACAAAGGTAAAGTTACACTTTTGGTGTAAGTTTGCTCCAGTAGTGTAACTGCACTACCAGTAGCTTTACGAGTATTAACTTTACGAGTATTAACTAACTAGTAGTAATAGTAACTCCTTTTAAAGTGATAGGAGTTACTTACTACTGAGAAAGTTACTACTCGTAAAGTAACGGTACTGATGGGAAAGTTACTAGTTGTAAACTTACACTGCAAGAGTAAAGTAAGACGAAAAGTGTAACTTACTTTACCTTTGTGAATCAGGCTTTGTGTTGATTACAACATCTAAGTGACATGGAGCAACCTTCTCCTGAGTCCTCACTCCTGACTCGAGGTTTTTGTAAGTTTAGTTTCAATTTTATAAATAAATTAAAAATAGTTACTAGCTCCACAGAATGCTTCGAATTTACTACTGCTAGTTGTTGTTTGACTTATTTGTCATGGTGTCTCAGTCTTGGAATACCCACTCACTCTGTGTTATCCTTGAGTCTACTTTCCTGTGATGGATAATTCTTCTGAATAATTCTACAGTTGGAGTTCACCTCGCAAGCATCATTCGGAATAGGTGGGAGTGCGACCTCACTTTGTGATGTCTTTCATGTTAGCGCTTGCCTACTACTACCACTAGCATTAAGAATGCCCTTTGGGAAACCATTCAATAAGGGTTGGGAAGATTGAGAGAGGTAGCAAACATTGCTAAATCCATTTAGATGAGAACTTAGTGCTCAAGTCGTTCTCAGGAAGGAGCGAAAGATAAGATTGAGATTTTTGTGTATATTGTTGGCAGACCCCTGTTTAGCAGTCAATAGTTACAGAGGGTAGGTCACGGGCAGTAACTAACTAATATACAGTATCATTGACAGATGGCTGGTTGCTGCAAAACCTCATCAAGCAATAAAGTCAAACATAATTAGTCAGTTTTATGTTCACACTCTGGTAGCGGGGTATATTGGACTGCAGAAAGAGGTGAGTAACCTACTGAACAATAAATACATGGCAAGGGACTTCAGGTAGGGAATGTCTAGGGGAAAAGTCGATGTATAGTATAATGTGTGACAATTTCAGAGGACAGCTTCTCGTCTCACTCTCGTTACTAAAACACAATGCTACGCTAACTAGCAATGCAAAAACAGATGGTGACACAGAAAAAAGCCCATTATTTTTTTTTACACAAGAAACCCATCCTCTCCACTCACAAAAGGCCCATGCCCTCCCCAAGCAAAAACCCCAAATGTCCCTTTGACCCTTCCCCCAACTTCTCTTCCCATTCTCTCCACCAACAGGCCCTCCTACCAAAACAATGTTAAATATAAGAGCAATTGAAGGCACCCAGTTCAGTTTTTATGTCTGCCACCTCCTTGGCCAGGTTCCGCTGCCCACGCCTGAGCAGTGCCAGCCTGTGTAGGACGAGGTCGAGGAGGTGGTTGGATGATGACGAGAAGTGGGGGCTGGTAGTGTTCTGGGCCGCAGTGGACCCCAGATGTAGGTGGCTCTGACATTGAAGTGTCTGGGTTGGAGAGGGGCCTTGCTGGCAGCCCCAAGGAACTGTAGGACTGTGCCTCCTCCTCTTCCTCCTCCAAGGCCATCGGTATTCTGCTGTCACTGTCCCAACGTTTGGCATTGCAGCCATGCAGCTATCTCCCACCGGAATGGTTGCTGGCCAGCTCTAGCAGTAGGAGTAGCTATTTTATGTAAGTAAAAAAAACATGAATTGTGTTGCTCAGCACACGCACATGTTTATACAGTCTATAGTGGCACAGTAGCAGAACACTGGCAGTCCCCTAGGGCCATTGGAATTTATTTGATTGTGATGATTAGTCACAGCACCAAGTTTTTCCCACACATGCATCACATAATGCAATAGTATCAACTTCAAGGAATTTAGCCAGAACACCAACATAATCAAAAAGGGATTTTAGTTTTAATGATTTTATAGTGAAACTGAACTGCCACTTTATGTGTGTTATTAAATGAATCAGCTGCCATTAATGAGCAAAGCATATATCAATCAATCAACTTGGATTTATAAAGTGCAGCTACTCAATCACAAGACTATTCGGCCGCTAGGTTGTTGCTAGGATCAGTCGTAGAGCCAGGTCTTGAGTCCCTTTCTGAGTTCCAGGAGAAAGGATGATGTTCGGAGGTGAAGGAGAAGGTCGTTCCAGGACTTGGCGGCGAAGTCGGAGAAGGAACGCCCTCCGCAGGACCTCCGGCGGATGTGGGGATTGTGCACGAGGGCTAGGGAGGCAGAGCGCAGGGGTCTTGAGGGTTGGTGGAAGATCAGGGGGTGGTTGATGCATGCTGGTCATGGAGGACCTTGTAGATGTGTATCAGCATCTTGAGTTGCCATGTTTTCTGGGCAGTCTCAGTGCTGTGGTTGGTGCCAAAACCAGATTGGGAGGTGTCCAACAGGTTGTTTCTCTCCAGGTGTTCATTGAGTTGGCGGTTGTTAGACCTGTCATCCTTAGGGTGGTCTTCTCCCGCATTTTTTTCCTGCTTACCTCCTCTTTTTGCTGATCCTTTTTGTTGGCCTTAAGAATCTGAGCACTTTACCACTGCTGACCAGTGTTAAAGCGCATGTACTCTCTCTTCTAAACATGGTATAATCGGTTTGCACCTGTTTTCTTATAATGTTGTATACCATATACCCAGGGCCTGTAAATTAAATACTACTAGTGTGCCTGCAGCACTGATTGTGCCATCCACACAAGTAGCCTTTCAAACCTATCTCAGGCCTGCCACTGCAAGGCTTGTGTGTGCAGTTTACTGCCACATCGACTGGGTATTTAAAACTACTTGACAAGCCTTAAACTCCCCATTTATTACACATACGTCACCTCTAAGGCAGGCCCTAGGTAGCCTTATGGGCAGGATGCTGTGTAAGTAAAAGGTAGTTAATAATTTTTTAAGCTATAATTCCAAACTAGAAAGGAGTATCTGCATCATGTTTCATAGCTTTGGAATGGTAATGATAAATCTTCTTTACTGGTAAAGTTGGATTTAACATTACTATTTTAGAAATGCCACTTTTAGAAAGTGTTTAGGACTTGCACTGAAAATGATACCTTCAGAAATAACCACCTTTCATCATTAAGTGGTTATGGTGCTTTTATTCCACCTTTTCTTATTTCATTCAAAGTACAAACATGTTCAGTGCACGTCCAAAACACCCTCTACTTTTCTAGTTATATTGTGGCCTAGTTTGGACGTTAGTATAGGCCCAACCCCTTGTTGTAATAAACTTTTAGAAAGCGGACATTTCTATGCCATTACTACTTTGTGTGCCTTGCAGCGTGTCTCCAATACACGTCTGGGGTGAGTGACAGCTACACTTTGTGCATTCACTCTAGACAGTCACAAACACAGGAAGGGTAGTTGTGTTTGAGTACTCATCTGCATTCATCTGCATTCCGATAGCTCTTCCTGGGCATCAAGAGAGGGGGGGAGCTGACACTTACACCAGTAGGCAGTGTCCGGTTTCCCACACAAAGGGCTGATAACCCCCTACTGATAGTCTAGAGCCAGGGCTGGGAAAAAAGGACCGATGTGCACTTCAAAGATCCTACTTTGAAGTCACCCCTCTTCAAAGGCTCTACTGGGTATAAGTACTGGGCCTCTGACCCTTCCAAGACAGTACACTTCCGGGCCTGTGAAGAACTCTGCTAAGAAGAAGGACTGCTGTGCAGCTACAAAGACTGCCACTCTGTGGGACTGCTAATCTGGCAGAGCTGCTTTTCTACCTTGATGCTGCCTGTTGCCTGCTACTTGCTTCCCTCTGCCCTGCTGGGTAAAAGGACTGGACCCATCTGACTTGAACCCAGAGTGACTCCAGGGGCTTGCTAGCTTGCCTCCTGTTCGGAAGTCTCAGGGACATCAAAGACTTCCTACAACCCTACAACAATACAGGGACTCTGCCATCTGGGAGTTCTGCCCTCCCAAGTAGTGACAATCCACTCCTGGGCCCTTGAATGTGAGCTTCTGCTGTGCTTATCCAACAAAAATGCACCAATCAGAACCAACACATTGCCCTTCGACACTGACGCAGTTGCAGCTTTATGACATTGCTTCGACGGACTGCGTGGCTCAACGACAATGGTTTGCTCGGCTTGATGATGATGCATTGCCAGCACCGAAAAGGGGTCCATTGATGAAGCCTTCATCGACTGCATGGATCGGAACCGATGATTCACCTCCATCCACAAGATCCAGGACGATGCAGCTCCTCCTCTGCTCCTCGTACTGAGTCTTCGATGCCAACGCTTCCTCCATCCAAAGTATTTTTTCAGCTGGACCTGCGTGAGTTCTGTAGCTAGCCTTCCCTCCATCTCAATCGGCCTGAACTTTGTATTCACCCCAGTCTAGCGCGACCAGATGTCCACAGTTGGTGCTTTATTATTCTAAGCACTATATTTCCATTTAATCTTTAAAAATTCATAACTCCAGTTCTATTTATTGGATTTTTGTCATTTTGGTCTTGTTTTAAAAATATAATCTATTCATCTAACCCTGTGCGGAGTATTTTTGTGGTGTTACTGTGTGTGTGTGTTGCACAATATTTTACACATGGTTCCTGTCGGGACAATAATTATATACTCGAATAAACAAAAACACAATCGTATGAATAAAAATATACAGTAGGATGCGGATAAAGAAGACTTAACACTGAGAACACCTGCAAATAATGATACAAAACAGAGAAAGTAGTGATGATACTTCATATATACTGTTCAAAGACATATGCACAATATAACATGTCCCATGTGAAACAGAACCCAAAGGGAACTTATACAGAACACATTTATAGCATAACATAACAGTGTATATGTAAAGTGCACGTTCACCCAGAATGGTATCTTGGTGCTGAATAACAGATGTTTATTGTTACCCAACTCAATGGCACTAATTTTATCAACCTCAGAATAATGAAAGGCTGAGTGGACAAGCCGAGATTTGAAAGATTTTATAAGACAATAAACAAAAAAACAAGGGTTTCCAACACTAGAAACAAATTACCTCAATTTGGTTTACACAAAAGGTTTCAAACCAACCCTTCCAGTCAAAGGATTGGAATATACAGTTTGAGATTGTTGACGACATTTCGATCCCCTATAGGATATGGAGTCTCATCAGGACAATATAATGTGTGGGACACCTGATCAAACCACTACACACCACAAATGTGCACACCACCAAAACAAGATTAAAGTCAAGTTACTTAAATGGGGGCCCAAAGGAGAACCCCATGCAGGGAAACCTGGAAACAAATTAATCAGGATCTGTTTTGTATTATTATTTGCGGGTATTCTCTGTGTTAAGTCTTCTTTGTCCGCATCCTGCTGTGCATTTTTATTCATATGACTGTGTTTTTGTTTATTCGAGTATACAAGTAGTGAAGTCAAAGCCAGCTTTATTCGATTATAAAAAATCATAAAAGTACACAGAGGTCAATCGAAGCAAAGGTATAAAAAACCCTGCTTAGCTAATACATAGTTACTTACAGTAAGGTGAAGATTTATACATTGTTCCGTGGTCACTATATCCTTTCTGAAACATATTGTACATCTGTCAACACATGATTGTCCACTATCCAGTCGTCCAATCATTCTAATACAATTTTTCCCAGGATTTTAGCAGAGGAGTCTAGGAGGGATATTAGGCGATAGCACTTAGGGTCCCCCGTCTCCTTTTTAGGTCTCGCCTACGCAGCGCGCATGCGCTGTATAGGAAAAAGACCTTTAGAAATCGATTCAGTTTTGCAGTCAAAAACGTGCACGCATTGCATTGCTTTGAATGGCAACGCGTGCACGTTTGGCGATTCCCTTGCGGGAGCGAGCTTTCAAACCATCTGTTTGTAATTAACAGATGGTTCCTGCTCGCTCCCGCAAGAGAAACAGGCGCAGGCCCCTCCTCTCTCCACTCCCCCTGCTGCCTCTCGTCAAACTTGTTTTTTTTTTTACTTTGAGCGCGAGGCGCGCGCGCTTGTTTTCCTGGGAGTGTACTCGGTTTCTTCTTCAAGGTGTTTAAATAACCTCCGCTTTTAACCCCAATGCTTTTTTTCCTTGTTAACTTTCTATCAGCATTTCCCCTCACTTCCTCTTCTTTTTCAATATTGCTCTGACCTGTATTGTTCTGACCTGTACAGCTCGATATCTTCCAGGGGTTCCCTTCAGCCTCCAAGTTGGTCCAGACCGCGTTGTCTCTCCGTGTGCTTGCTTCGTGGTCGCCTTCACCCTGGGTGCCTCCCGTGCTTGTGCTGACTCTGCCTCTGCCCAAGCCTCCGTGGCTGGAGCGCTGAGCCAATGCCCTCCGGCCCCTGCCGAGCTCCCGAGCAACTCGGGCCCAGCAGTGGTCCTGGATCGGCAACCCCGTGACCTCCACCGGCGTCTGCAAGCCATCCAGGGCTTCCACCTTCACCGCCAGTCACGCCTGCCTCCACCCAATAGTCCCCCAAACACCGAGGGCGCCGAAAAAACCGCCGCAGACACCGCAGCACAGATCCTCAGGTACGAGTGATTTGGTTGTTTCCTTTTCCCCTTGCAGACATTACACCTATTAATCTACAATCTATAATCTGCTTTATTTTAGCGGTTTGTCCTCTATTACGGGCATTTTACTTAGCGTTATAATCTCCTTGTCGGGAGCGACCGCGTCCTAAGCGGCCGCCATGTTTTCAATTCATTCTTGACATGTTATGGGGATTATTGGTGTGATGTTGCCAGGTCCTGCCTTATACTTGTACTCGTGTAATGGCTATAATTGTTGACGTGTTGCTGGCGCTCTTGGCTTAATGGTGCCCACCTGGTGAAGATCTTTATAACTTAGTGTATGCAATCTTGGCATGGTGGGGATGGTGATCAGCGCTGGTGTGATGCTGGCCCTGGGTTTATGTTAGTAATGCTTAACTTTTAATAACACTAACTAATGTTGTCTGAGGCCTCTACCTATATGATTGGTGCAACTGTAACCATTCGTATATCCTCTCATCCAGCCATGTAATCACTGATTCATCCCTTTACTCTTGCGTTGACACATTCATCCATTACTTATCCATGGTCTCCTTCAACTATTCATCCTTAGACTGATTTTCATATTTACCCACTCACTCATCCCTACAACCAGAGAGACAAACGCAACAATCTATTAACAAGCACTTATGGTTATGGAGTAGCTAGTCTTACTGGCTTCGCAAAGCCTCTTTTTCTTTAGCAGCTGCTCACGTCCCCATAACTTGATCACTTTAAGGAGGTCTGTGATAATACTTTTCTTGCTTAAGAGCCAGACTTTGTGGAACTCTTGACTCCTCCTCCTGTTCTGTGTTTCTTGTCTTCTCTTTTCCTTCCCCTCAATTAGCTGGAACAATTGTCCGCCTGAATGGCATTTTGCTTTAAATGATATTGATTGTACTTTTATGTGGATACAGGCCTCTGCAGAATTTTGTAAACTTATTTTAGACTGCATATAATTGCCAATATCCATGGCTACTTTTGGTTTCTGTGTTCATAATGTTGAGAGAAAGCTTGACTTAATAACAATGTTGAACTCGACTAACTGGTGCTACAATGTGCAGGAATTGAAAGCAAATGAACAAAAATAAAAGTGCCTGTGATCACAAACTTTGATTTGCAGCTGCCTATCGAGCTCTTATTGTTGTAAGTGTAGAAAACCTACCAATGTTCAATAATCAAAATGTAAAATTAGAGTTGCACAGAAAAGCAATATAGCTCTCAGCAGGGTAAAAACTGAAGCAGACACGCTCTCTCTAACTGCTGAATTTTTATTAGTTATTAGATGGCTGGCAAGACGTTACAGCTATAGTACCCAACGCGTTTCAGCCAGAAGACTTCCTTGCTCGACAGCAAGAGTCAGACTTAAATCAGTAGTATAATCAAAACAAGCATTGGCATAGCCAATAGGTCTCGCTTTTGGGACCTTATAAGTATTTAGTTATGCAGCACAATATCCTTTGTGCAACAACATCAACTGTTGCATGGCTAAACACTTATAAGGTCCCAAAGGTGAGACCTATTGGCTATGCTAATGCTTGTTTATATTTGGGAACGATAATGGATTCAGTCCAAGTACGAGGGATATTTCCTCTTCCTGCAGCGTTAAAAACATCAGCTAAAATTGGATCCCATAGATTGCCATTAGCCTTAAAGATATCACCAGGTTCCCGTCGGGGCATGGGGCTTTTAAGGCCGTTGATTTACCTATTGCTACATCCACCTCCTCTGCTGTGATTTGTTTTAATGGAATTAGAAATGGGCCACTGATGTCATTCTGCGGTGCTGTAAAACAATCCGTACAAGGGTTGAAAATACCTTCAAAATGTTCAATCCAAACAGATGGCGCAACAAGGACTTTTATTTTGGGATCTACAGTATCTGACAAAAAGGGGGAATTTATAATTGTCCAGAATAAACCGCTATCAACAGTTTGCGCTGCCTGTTCTAAGCCTGTCCATGCTTGTTTCCGCATCTCGGTCTTACGTTGCCCCAGGGCCTGCTTATAATTAAACGTAATGAGTTTAATTTCTTCTCTATCCCTGGGGTAGTTATGAAGGTGATAGAGCGCCATGTTCTTGTGAAATTTGTAGGGGTGCACCATAATCACTGATAGCCCGCACCCACATATATCTAGTTATATATCAATGAATGGTTAGTAGTATGTAGTTATAAACCGTAGTTATTAGAGTGAATAAGAAATGTAATGGTGCCATTTAATCATGCAATGTAATGCTTAACTGAATCGTGTGGAAAATAATGCATAGATAAATCAGCCCATATGTAATCGAGCTGCAGTAGTTTAAATGTGTATCATATTAAGTTGCACATGTAGTTCACTTTTCGCATATGAGATGTACTGAACCAATGCTTATAGAGGTGATTGAGAATTGTGTGTTTAAATTGTGTAAAGGCCTGACTGCATATACGCCAAGGAAAGGCCTGTTTATTCTTATGTTAGCTTGGTTTGTAGGCAGAAAAGTTTCTCTTGGAAAGGCTCTCTGGGCACCGATGGTAGATTTAATTAGCACAGTAGAGGGTTTTTGTTGAACGTATCTTCTGTTGCAGGTGCAAGGACACATGCCTCGTTAGTTAAAGACTAGCTCTTTGTTTCACAAAGTTAGAGGGATGGGAGGCATGGAAATGGGAGTGCAATGGAATTTAGGGATGATACTTTCAGCGGAGAAGGTGCCCGGGACTCAAGGTCAATGCAACCGTCCAAGATGAAGTCACCGTTCCGATGGAAAAGTACAAGAAAGAAGACCTGGCCAAAGAGGCGTGACAAAAGGCGTGTTCAATTGTATTGGGATTTTGTATTAGGGATAGTGCCCCGAGGGAGGAGGCCAGAGAAGAGGTAGGGGAGATCAGAGAGAAGGACTGAGAGGGCCCTGATGAAGGAGCATCTAAAATCTGAGCTTAGGTACTAAGTGATTGCACTTCTTAGGAAGTCTTCACAGCTGACACCTTTTACTTACTCTTGCCTGGGAAAATCGTTAAGTAGGGATGTCACTTAGTGTTAGTATAGGGACAGCAATGGATTTTAAGCTTATTTAGATAAATGAAGAGCAACATAGAAATTGGAGCAATCATTGCTTGTTTGATTCTTCTAGAACTATCGATTCTCCTTATTTTGAGTCGGATGAGACTCCTGCGTAGGATATTATTTGTATTAGTGCCCATTTATTTCTTCAACCTCGTGTTGAGGTGCTTGCATGTCCAGCTATTTTTGGCGATAATAAATTCATAAACTTGAATTCGGAGTCAGTGGTCCTTCCAGGTAAACTGGGTAAATTGTTGTATAACCGGATAAGATTCTCTCCTTCACACTATTCAACAGGTAAAAAGATCCTGGCGACCAGAAGATTCTTACAGGTGATTAGATAAGAATCGGCGTTATCAGTTGGTAGCAGAGTAGGATGGTTACCTTTGATGGTAAGGGGAGATCTAGATTAGGATAGGAGACTAAGTGGCCCCATAGAGCCCGAGTGATGCTGATCCAGTGGATCGTAGGAGAAGGATGTCGGCGGTCGTTGAAAACTGACGGAGAGTGACGGTGCGGCGGAAGTAGCAGTTCGTGGTAGAGTGAGTATGAACAGGGTGATGTTTGATAGATTGCGGTGTTAATTGTTGTGTGATGTCTTGCGGAGTTGGAATGAGAGTCGTGTGATTGAGGATCGGACCGTGAGCGCGCGCGGGACCGAGAGATTTGATTATTGTGGTGTAGAAGACACCCAGAACTGAGATCGTTGACCAGAAGTTGTGGGGGTCATGAGACGTCGTTGATCAACCCACTGAAGATAGGGAACACATGTGTGAGTGTGTGAACAACCGACGCTGGTCGTAGGTTGTTGTGTGTGGAACATCGAGTGTTTGAATCCTATCGATTTGTCAGAGGTGATTGTCCGGTCGTTTCGCGGACAGACAGTTGCCAGATTGAGGTCAACAATCTCGAGAGGCTGTTCGGTCAGTGGTGGACTGACAGTCAGAGAGGTAATCGTTCGGTAGGACGAACATTGCTTCAGAGTGATTGACACGTGCGAACGAGAGCGAGAGAATCAGAAAGGAGGGGAACTGCTGTGAGCGGAGGAAGCGTGACGTCAGACAGTGCCGCGCTGCGATAGGTCGGTTGGTGTGAGCCGCGCTGGCATTGGTGGAGTGAAATAGGAAGCGAAAAACAAAATATTAAGTGCGAACAGATATCTGCTTTACCATGAAATGTTTTAAAGTTTTACGGGAACTTTGTAGAGGTGACAGACATGTGGTTACTCGGGAAGGAGAGGAAGCTCCTCCCGAGGATACGCCAGCACATTATATGGCTACAAATGTAGGATTGCATACCATAATTTGGCTCGAGAACTGGCATAAAATGACATTTGGAGAGGGAGAATTGACTTTTCCACGTTATGGTACTTTTAGGTTGGAGGTGTTGTACCAATTGAAATCTATAATGTCTTCTTTACGACCACTACCTAGACCGACACAGTTTGAGGCGCTACATGCGTGGATTAGGGCAGCGTATGATAGGAAAAGAGACAAGAGCCAGGAAAGGGTGAAGAAATCGATCAGGGCATTTCAAGATGCGAGGTGGGATGCACTGGAGAAAAGGTGGAGAGTGGAAACGATTGAGGGGGATAAGTTATACCCACTGCTAATACAAAATGGGAAAATAACAAGAGTCGAAGAAGACGATAGTGATACAGATGACAGTCTGTTAGATAGGCTGCTAGCAGAGAGACCACCCCCATTTAATCCAGACTCGGAAGAGGGAAAACCAACGTTAGCAATAGAATCGGGTGAAATGCAGGGTCAGACTAACATGAGGGTAGTGGGAAGAATTTCCACAGGAACAGAAGGGCGACAACATCTTCGACAACACAGCCTCCCATTGGGAACACCAGGTTACCAGACTCCTTGACTGTGCCGGTTACCATTGGTCCTATAGTATCGGTATACGACCCAGATCGAGTGAGAGAAGGGAGTTCCGTACAGACTGGAGGAGAAGAAGTAACCAGTGGGAGTGGGAATGGGTTCGGAGTACGAGTGGTACATTTCCCAAGACCATTAGAGACAAGTACGCCATTACCAGCCACTGCAGACTCCTCTTTTAGACAGGAGGATGAGAGACCAGTCAGACCAAGGTCCTTACACGAATCCAAGTCAGCTTTGAGGATGTGTACACCAACAGTGAGAAATCAAAGTGATAGGATGCCAGGAGATAGGGAACAAAATGTTTCAGAAGATAGACCAAGCTCTAGAAGCATGACAGAAGCGGATAGGTCCCAAGGACAGAATAGTGACTATGATGAGCGAGATGGCGCAGCTTGTCGAGAAACACTCAGGAGCGCAGTACAGGCAAGGTTGCTGGACATAGTGAGGCTGAAAGCAGAGGTGGACGAAATGATTAATGGAAGCCTGCCTTTGGAAAGAATAGAAATTTATGGGCCAGATGAGCTGCTTTTTATAGCAAAAGATGTGACTCGGAAAGCTCGGATAGCTCATGAGAAACTGACAGCATTAGCCAAGAGATATGAGGTAGATCTGAATAAAACCAAGACATTACAAGGACCGCATAGGTTGCAATACAGTGACCAGGAGCTGGATTAGAAAAGAATCACAGGATTAAGGACGCATACCAGAGATCTGATTGTAGGGATGCGGATATGGATTTTGTTGGACAAATGGGAAGAAAGGTGATCAAAGAAGAAAATAGCAAAGAAAGCCGAGGGAGAGACGCCGCCTCCGGGAGGGGGGCGACGGGTGTTGGAAACTTCCCCTTACGGGAAGTACAGAATGGAGGGTACGTGCATGTGCCGTGGAGTAGAGGTGATTTGGCTGCGTTTACAAATGATTTTCCTCGGCTGAGGGAGAAACCGGTAGAGTGGTACAAGCAGGTTGAGCGGTTTGTTAAAATTTCAAAGGTGCTGTGGATTGATTTGAACACCTTGTTTGACATAGTGGTGCCGGGAGATTTGTGGACAGCTTGTAAAGTCGCCGTCGAGTGGCCGACTTCTGAACCTGAAAGGGATGCCGTCACGAATGGTCCGTCACCCCTTGTTATGAGAAAGTTCGAACAAGTGATTACATGGTTGAAACTGAAGATTTCGCCTCAAGATATAGATTGGGTTAAAATAGACCGAACGGTGCAGGAACCCAAAGAAACGGTGCATGAATATTACGAAAGACTTCTGCAAGCTTTCAAACAGTATAGTGGATTAGATACATTAGACCCCAAGGATATGGGACAGTTTGTCTCAAAATTCGTGCTGGGTCTGAGATCAGAAGTCAGCCTCATGATACAGCACCATTTGATCTGTTGGCAGAACAAGCCGGTAGATGAAATCTTGCGGTATGCGAGGTACTGTAGTGATGAGGTGGACTCGAAACATCGGAAGTTAAAAGACAAGTTGATGCTCGTCCAGATGCAGACAGCACAGGGTCAGCCTAATGGAGGGACCTTAGGAAGAAGGCAAGGAAATTTCCAGGTGAACCAGAATGGGCAAGGACAGGGAAAAGGAAAACCAATAGATCCCAAGATGGGGGTGGATGTGGCGACACTGAAGAAGACCACTGCATGTCATCTTTGTCACCAGATCGGGCATTGGAAACACGAGTGTCCCTTGAACCCAGCTAACCAAGTGCAGGAGGAGTTAGAGGGGGTTCAGGCACCTGTGCCGGAGGTAGTCAATACTGTGACGAGGCCCAGGTCGATGAAAGGGGGGACATACAATCCTCAAGTACAGGTTCCACAGGCTCCGAGTATCTCACAAGGAATACGAACGTACCAACAGATGCCCCTGTTTGAAGGATACGACGAGTGTAGCTCAGATCCTTTATCCTGACGGTGCCTGAGGGGGGAGGAAGACTGCACACTTGGAGCGGTCTTGGAGGTAGACCAGAGAGGACCTTTTGTGGAGGCAGACATTGATGGTCATCCTACCACACTTTTGGTCGACACTGGTGCTACCCGGTCTACTGTAAGATCAGCAGTGGTCCCTAACCTACCCCTCTCGGGACAATCAATCCAGGTTGTTGGAGTAGCGAATAAAAGAATAAACAGCCCGTTGACAGAGCCGATCTCAGTAAAGATAGGTTCCTTCCAGACCAGACATCAGTTTGTGGTGTGTGATACAAGTCCAGTTTGTCTTTTGGGGAGAGATTTGTTGTGCAAGTTGAATTGCACGATTTACTGCACGCCTCAGGGAGTGGAGGTTCAGACGAAGGATGATGATGCTGACTTTAAAGTTGCAAATCAGCATCTATGCATAGATCTGTACCCAATGGTGACCGTGGAGGAACTTCCACCGGATTTGAGAGACACCGTGTCATCTGAGGTGTGGGATTTCACAGGCGAAGAAATAGGACTGATCAGAGGGGTTGAACCGGTGCGGATTGAGGTGAAGCAGAATGTTGATTTCCCTAGGACACCTCAATACAACCTGTCGCCTGAAACGATCGCAGGGATTAAACCTGTAATCGAGACTTTCATCGAGAAAGGCATTCTGAAAGAGATCAGAGGTAGCCCCTGTAATTCACCTATTATGGGACTACAGAAACCGAGCGGGAAGTACAGGATCGTGCAAGACCTGCGAAAGGTCAACACGATAGTTGTCCCTTGTTGTCCAGTGGTACCGAATCCATCAGTAATACTGTTTCAGATCCCATGCGAAGCCGAGTGGTTTACTGTCATTGATTTGTGTCAAGCATTCTTTTCGATACCGCTCCATGAGGAAAGTCAATTTCTTTTTGCATTCAGGCTGGAAAATCGTGTGTTAACATGGTGTCGTATCCCTCAAGGGTATACAGAAAGTCCATCGATCTTTAACCAGATCCTGAAAAAGAATCTTGAGAGTCTTGTATTGCCGCAGAACTCAGTTCTCGTGCAATACATAGACGATTTGCTCGTTGCCTCAGAAACGGAAGATGCTTGCAGAATAGACACGGTAGCCCTGTTGAACCATTTGGCAGAGAACGGGCACAAGGTGTCTCCAAATAAGCTGCAGTACTGTTTGAACGAAGTACAGTACTTGGGACATAGATTAGAAAAAGGCAAGAGGAAGGTGTCGCCGGACCGAATCGAGGCAATAATGAGCATGGCAGTGCCCACCACACAGAGGGAAGTCAGGATGTTTTTGGGAATGGTCGGCTATTGTCGGCAGTGGATACCTAGTTTTTCCTTGAGAGCAAAGCCTTTACAGAGGCTTACGCACAAGGATGTGAGTGATCCGGTACCATGGGACGAGGAGTGCTTGATGTCATTCCTAACACTGAGAGAGGAATTGTGCAGTGCCCCAGCTCTGGGGATGCCTGATTACAACAAGGCCTTTTCATTGTTCTGTTGTGAGAGGGAAGGATGTGCATTAGCAGTCTTAGCTCAGAACCATGGAGGTGTCCGTAGACCAGTTGCCTACTTCTCAGCTACTCTAGATCCAGTAGCTTCTGCGTTGCCCGGATGTCTAAGATCCGTTGCTGCAACAGGTGTCAGCATTGAAAGATGTGAAAGCATTGTAATGGGTCATCCTTTGACTGTATATGTGCCACACTCGGTTGAATTATTGATGACCAGGACTAAGACTCAGCACCTAACGAACAACAGGTTAACAAGGTACGAGCAAGTCATACTTGCCGCAGAGAATGTGACTCTGAAAAGGTGCTCTGTCTTAAACCCTGCGACATTAATGCCCATACTGAATGCAGATGATGAAGATTGTGAGGACCATGATTGTCTTGATGTGACCGACCTTTGCACCAAACCGAGACCTGACATTGTCGATGAACCACTGACTGACCCAGATGAAATTTTCTTTGTCGATGGTTCATGCCTAAGAGACAGTGTCGGCCAATTAAGAGCAGCGTTTGCTGTATGTACCATTTCCGGAGTGGTTGAGGCTGCTTGCCTAGAAGGAGTACGCTCCGCGCAGGTAGCTGAGATCATTGCCTTGACTCGTGCCTGTTTGGCCGCTGATCAAATTCGAATCACGATTTACACTGACAGCCAATATGGGTTTGGTGTGGTGCACGATTTTGGACAGTTATGGTCCCAGAGGGGATTTTTGACATCATCTGGCTCACCCATTAGGAATGGAGAATATGTAAGACAATTGTTAGGTGCATTGCAAGGTCCGAAGGAAATCGCAGTTGTTAAGTGCACTGCGCATGGGAAGGGGGAGGATTTCGTGTCATTGGGAAATAACTATGCTGATGAAGTTGCTCGCTTCTGTGCAGAACAGGGATGCATATTTACAGAAGGTTACACAGGAGAGAGCCAAGAAAGAACCGAGCTCAACATGATGTTGGCCATGGCAGACACTTGGGAGGAGCTCAAGCGACTGCAGGATGAAGTCTCAGATCAGGAACGAGAGGGATGGATCAAAGCAGGGTGTGAAAGAGGAGATGTGGATGTTTGGGTCTCCAGTGATGGGAGAGCTGTATTGCCAGAAGATTTGTTGAGCCCGATGGCAAGACTGATACATGGACCAGCACACCTTGGTAGGGATGCAATGATGCGTGTGTTTAGACAGACGTGGTATAACCCACGATTTCGTGCAATGGCTGAAACAGTATGTCAGAGGTGTGTTACGTGTCAGCAGATGAATGCTGGAAAGAAAACGGTAGTGACTTTGAGTCACATTGGGAGGTCAGGAGGGCCCTTTAACAGGATCCAGCTCGACTTCGTGGAAATGCCTAAGTGCAATGGGTTGAGGTACATTTTAGTGCTAGTATGTGTATTCTCACGGTGGGTGGAGGCTTACCCAACACGCAGGTGTGACACCCTCACAGTGGCTAAGTTATTGTTGAGGGAGCTCATCCCTAGGTTCGGGATCCCAACCTCTTTGGAATCTGATAGAGGAAGGCACTTCCACAGTGAAATCATGAAGTTACTTTGTGCTGCATTGAATGTTGATCAGAAACTCCATTGTAGTTACCGACCAGAGGCTTCTGGGATGGTGGAACAAGTTAATGGAACTTTGAAAGCTCGGATGGCAAAAATGTGTTCATCAACATCTCTGAAGTGGCCTGACGCTTTGCCGCTCGTGCTAATGAGCATGCGAAGTGTCCCAGATAGGAGGACTGGATTGTCCCCACATGAGATCCTAATGGGAAGGGCAATGCGGGTGCCGGCAGTACCAGCTACAGCATTGATAAACATCACAGATGATTTGATTCTCGATTACTGTAAAGGACTATCTGACGTGGTCCGTTCTGTGTCTCAGCAGGTGCAAGCTGCAGCTGTCCCAGCCTCGAGTGATCTGTGTCACGACCTGTGTCCTGGAGACTGGGTGCTTGTTCGAAAGCACGTGAGGAAGAGCTGTTTGGATGTTCGCTGGCGAGGCCCATACCAGGTGATACTGATCACGAATACAGCAGTGAAGTGTGGAGGATTGCCGAACTGGGTACATGCTTCTCATACCCGCAGAGTTTCAGCACCCTTGGAAGAAACAGCTCCTCTCGTAAATGAAAATCCAGCTGATGTGGCAGGGCCACATGAGAGGACAAGTCAAGCTGTAAGGGTCGCTGACACAGCTGGTGGTGCACTAGAGCAAGCTGAAGGGGGTTTCGACAGCTCAAACCTCGACTCTGACACCGAAGACAGAGATGGTGCAGTGGGCGGAGAAGAGTCAGATTCAGCAGAAAGAGGAAGTAGTGCACTGGGTATAGCAGGGGAAGGCAGAAGAACGACTAGAACTGAAGAAGGCTGGCCTGAAAGACAGAGGCGGTTGAATCTGAGGTTGGCACCCGAAAGAGATCTTGCTCCGGTGTCTGAGGTGTCTGAAACGGAAGCAAGTGACGAAGATCAGACTCAAGAGAGCCGGCGAAGGTCGAAAAGAACAAGAGTACCCTGCCGGAGATACTCTACCCCTGAGTGGACTTACACAGTGTTCGATGCAGGGGGTAGTGAGTACGGGGAGGCTGAGGTCGGTGTTGGTGTTCAGCCGGAGCCCGAATGTGGTAGTGAAGGTGGTGCTGTTGTTGCCAGGGCTCGAAGTCGAAGGAATATTGACCCTCACCGTTCCGAATCCCCCACTTCTGAGTAAAGTCCGACAACTGGTTTTGCACCGACTCGAATTTCCGTCTTTTGGGTTTGAGCCGTCCTCACATGAAATAGTAATTCTGCGTCTTGAACTTTTGTATCACGTTCTGGAAGTGCTCAACGATGATCTTATTATGGATGACATATAGCCTGTGTAAATAAAAGTCTAAAGAAGAAGATAACCTAGGCCCGAGTGGAAGAAGAGTAAACTTAGGGACTTTCACCGAAGAGGAACGAAAACTAGGGAAGTCTTTTTCTGGACTGTGTAAATAAGACTGTGGCTGACAAGGGGATTTCCAGAGGTTTCAAAGTTGCTCGAGCTGGTTAAGCAAGTCACGAGTGGAGGACACAGAGACTTTTGAGTGTTCACTGTTGAAACCAAGAACTTTTGAGAACTTTCGAAACCATGGAGGCTGGAGATCCCAACCGTAGATCCAAATTGATTGTAGGCATACTTATAGGTAGTGTAATAGTTTCTATAATCGTAGTAATTATAGTCTCATATACCGTTCCACATGAGCTAGCAGTGCAGGGGGTGCCAGGGACACCTACACCTACTACACCTAGCCGAAAAGAGGTAAACATAGGAGCTGACAGAGCTTTGCTATTAGAAGAAAGTCGTAGGTTGCATGTAGATTTGTCTAGAAGTGATTTTAAGCTTAATGCATACGCAAAGCTGCTATATGAATACGTGGATGCGATGGATGCGAAGGATTGTTATGTGTGTATGCAGTTGCCTGCGTCAGTGGATGAGGGTATTAGGTATCACCATCTTCCACTGACTTATGGAATTTCATGTAGTCTTTTACTTAGTATGTTTTACGAAAGAGATCAGTTTGAGTATTTCTTTTCCAATTACGATGCTGTGCTTCCTGAAGTCCCAGCTTACAAGCATTTGAATAAGTACGACTATTATAAGACAGAGGATCGACTCAGGAAGTTCTTCATACCGTCTTTGGAATTGGATACAGCATTCGCTCACCGACATAATCTGACGTGCTCATTGTCAGATGTAGAGAAGAAGTTTGTAGATCAGGTGGAAGACAGGTATAGAAAACTGACACAGACACGAGACACAGGGCATAGCAGATTGGATTGGACAGACGAAGAAAAATTGCATAAGACAAAGGGAAGCTATGGTCCTATAGCTTTGGACCAAGAGCAGAGGGGCAAGCTGTGTGTGAGACGTTATCAGACTTACTATGAAAAAGTCGCAGTGGGACAGAGCACGTGTGATCACGTTTTCACCATGGCAGATGTAGCAAAGAATTTTCTCCAAGGCCCTGTACAAGTGATACCTACGGTGTATTTTGTGTGTGGAAAGAATGCTTATGTGAGGTTGCCCGCGAATTGGTATGGTACATGTTACTTGGGAATAATATTTCCAAAGATATATCATACGGAGGATTTGGAACTTCTGGAAGGTGGGAAGCATTCAAGAGTGAGAAGAGGTGCGAGTGCAGGGGTCGTAGTTGGAGATATCTTTGGAGCCATGATACCAAGTTTGGGAGTGATCTTGAATGATGTGAAAATTCGGAGATTGGCGACTGTGGTGGACGAACTATCGATGAATACAGCAAAGTCGTTGGTACTGGTGGAGGGAGAGATGTTGTCGATAAGGACAATGGTTTTACAGAATCGCCTTGCTTTGGATGTCTTATTGGCAAAAGAGGGCGGGGTCTGTAAATTATTGAAGGTTCAAGAGTGCTGTACTTATATACCAGACCACAGCAAGGATCTGGAGAAATATATAAGTAACATCACTACCATCCACACAAAGATAGCGGATTTGACTGAAGAGGGAGCTTGGGAAAAGGTTGGCAAGGGATTTGGTCAAGTAGGGAGCTGGTTTGCGAATCTGGGGAAGGGATTTCTTGGTTATATTCTGAGACCTCTCCTTATCGTGGTGGTTTGTGTGGTTTGCTTGTGGGGTTCGATCAAGGCTTACAAGTGGTATCGAGCAGGCCGAGTTGAGAGAGCTTTGAGAGAAAATGAGATGAGACTGGCAAGACTGCAGGACAGTCAATATCAGAGGCTCAAGAGAATGGAGAATCACAGACCAGGAAAAATGGCAACGAGTTCTGTTTAGGTCGGTTCTTTCTCCAAGGGAGTTGAATAAAATGTGATGACAGGAGTCATCAAAGGGGGAACTGATAGAGCGCCATGTTCTTGTGAAATTTGTAGGGGTGCACCATAATCACTGATAGCCCGCACCCACATATATCCAGTTATATATCAATGAATGGTTAGTAGTATGTAGTTATAAACCGTAGTTATTAGAGTGAATAAGAAATGTAATGGTGCCATTTAATCATGCAATGTAATGCTTAACTGAATCGTGTGGAAAATAATGCATAGATAAATCAGCCCATATGTAATCGAGCTGCAGTAGTTTAAATGTGTATCATATTAAGTTGCACATGTAGTTCACTTTTCGCATATGAGATGTACTGAACCAATGCTTATAGAGGTGATTGAGAATTGTGTGTTTAAATTGTGTAAAGGCCTGACTGCATATACGCCAAGGAAAGGCCTGTTTATTCTTATGTTAGCTTGGTTTGTAGGCAGAAAAGTTTCTCTTGGAAAGGCTCTCTGGGCACCGACGGTAGATTTAATTAGCACAGTAGAGGGTTTTTGTTGAACGTATCTTCTGTTGCAGGTGCAAGGACACATGCCTCGTTAGTTAAAGACTAGCTCTTTGTTTCACAAAGTTAGAGGGATGGGAGGCATGGAAATGGGAGTGCAATGGAATTTAGGGATGATACTTTCAGCGGAGAAGGTGCCCGGGACTCAAGGTCAATGCAACCGTCCAAGATGAAGTCACCGTTCCGATGGAAAAGTACAAGAAAGAAGACCTGGCCAAAGAGGCGTGACAAAAGGCGTGTTCAATTGTATTGGGATTTTGTATTAGGGATAGTGCCCCGAGGGAGGAGGCCAGAGAAGAGGTAGGGGAGATCAGAGAGAAGGACTGAGAGGGCCCTGATGAAGGAGCATCTAAAATCTGAGCTTAGGTACTAAGTGATTGCACTTCTTAGGAAGTCTTCACAGCTGACACCTTTTTACTTACTCTTGCCTGGGAAAATCGTTAAGTAGGGATGTCACTTAGTGTTAGTATAGGGACAGCAATGGATTTTAAGCTTATTTAGATAAATGAAGAGCAACATAGAAATTGGAGCAATCATTGCTTGTTTGATTCTTCTAGAACTATCGATTCTCCTTATTTTGAGTCGGATGAGACTCCTGCGTAGGATATTATTTGTATTAGTGCCCATTTATTTCTTCAACCTCGTGTTGAGGTGCTTGCATGTCCAGCTATTTTTGGCGATAATAAATTCATAAACTTGAATTCGGAGTCAGTGGTCCTTCCAGGTAAACTGGGTAAATTGTTGTATAACTGGATAAGATTCTCTCCTTCACACTATTCAACAGGTAAAAAGATCCTGGCGACCAGAAGATTCTTACAGGTGATTAGATAAGAATCGGCGTTATCAAAGGTCCTTTCTTAGGTTATAATTTGCCCGTGTACAGTGTTGATCGAGCCACCCGAAGTGTCGTGTCTGTTTGCTGGTACTCTACTTTTTTAATTTGTCTGCTATGGCTGAGGAAATCCTGCTAAAAGCCAAGACCAGTTCCTTAGAAGGGGGTTCAATTTCTGTACAGATGTAAAAGTCTTCTCGGTTACCTTTTACCAGCTCTTCCAAGAACGCTGGTACATTTACTCCTGACCATTTGAGGCTAAAACCATTTTTTTTTGCTATAGCAACAGAGGTGGACATTTGAAATACTTCTTGTGTCTGGATGGGTAATTTTACTGTAAGTGTAAGTGGAAAATGGTCACTGTAATAAGAGGGATCAATAGCTAAAACAGTTTTATTTGCTGAAATTAAAATGTGATCAATACAAGAGGAACTACTATTCCCGTAGAAAGTCGGTAAAGGGGTGCATCCACTGTGTAATATAATTTCTAAATTATACCTGTATAACAGCAGATTTAGACTGTTCCCGTAGGTATTGTGGGAAAAATGTGTCATGTTATTTCCTTTTGTATCTTCATGACCACAAATATTGGCCGATAAATGTAAACAAGTCTTGATATTAAAATCACCGACTTAGATAAGCACCCAGTCCCCATGTACGTCCTTTGTGAAGGAGTCCAGTTCTATTTCAAGGGACCTTACGACCTCGCTACGTTTATTACTTAAAACATTATTGTAATAGTTAGCCAGAACAATGTATAATTTCGGGCTAGGCTTAAGTAAAATCAGTTGAAAAAAGGGGGAGAGAATATAGAACTTTATAATAGACACAGGGGCTGTATACCCGTTTATAAAGTAGGTTCCAGTATGCCAGGTTTCTTGGAAACATATAACCTCAGCGAAGCCGATGTATTTACACCATTCTATGTTGGCCAACTTGCTTTCGACACCCGCAATATTCCAAGATCTGATTATAGGAGACTTCCTATTGATAGCAATGGGTGTGATCACCACCCCCTTGTTTTGATTAACGACACAGGGCCTTATTTATGAAGGCCTTGCGCCGCCGGTGCATCACTTTTAAAATGGGAAAAAGTGACGTACTGGCGGCGCTAGGCCTTCATAAATAAGGCCCACAGTGTACATGCCCTTCCCCACCATTTCCTCTCTGAACAATTTCAATGCAGCATCAATCTTGCTCGTCAAGAGACAGTAGGGGAGCGAATCTATTAGATGTCAATACTGTGTTGTTTTCTCCAATGGTATTTTGAGTGGCTGCGGGTGTCCATATCTGGGTTCTGTTCACAAACTCTATAGGCTTAT
Source organism: Calotriton arnoldi (assembly GCA_963921515.1). NCBI lineage: Eukaryota > Metazoa > Chordata > Amphibia > Caudata > Salamandridae > Calotriton > Calotriton arnoldi. Next base: position 134,419 of record CAWUFW010020018.1, read on the forward strand.
AAAAGTACGCAAGGGGAACGGCCACCGTCCTTTCATCATGACGTTTTTGATACCTCTGGCGTTGTTGCAAATTAAAGAGATGTGACTGCACCAGGGTGGGATTACAAAAATGAACTATGATACAATCACCATTTTCTTGTTTGTGGCTATAGCCCAACCAGCTAACCCTCCTTACCATGATTACCTCTGTATGTAAGAGAGTTGCGTTAAAATTTCTACATGATTCCCAGTGTACCACTTTATTGTTTAGGCTAGCCCAGCTTTCTTTGATCCCCGATTCTAGCTTAGCAACACTATTTAAAACGATAACATATGGTGCTGCATCTAGAGGGAGGTAGAGCGTAACTTGGGCTTCTCGCTCCACTTGCTCAGTTTTGCCATCCGCTATATATTTTCCAGTGGGTGTGGCTAAGTAATGGGCTCCCTATCTAGTCTACCACTAGGGCCAGAGTGCGGTTGGGATCCAGGGCTGGCTAAGGGAATTTGTACTAAGGGCATCGGTATTACTGACTTATTTTTGTTGGCTTTTGAGATATCATTATTGTATCTATCTCCTGTATTTTTTGCTTGGGTTATTCCTTAGAAAAGTATCTTTACAGTGTCTTTCTAGGATTGCAACTCTTTCTTTGATCTCGTTTAAGTCCCGTAAAACCTTTTGTTCCATAGAGTCTATCTTCGTATATCATTTTTTCACCAGCAGATTGAAGATTTTATGGATCTCAGAGTCTTGTTGCTTTGTTACATCTTTCTCCTATCCCCTCGTTTTAGTTAGACAAGGTTTGGTTGTTTTGATAAAATTTTTAAAAGTTGTTTCAGTAGTGTGAGCCATATCACATGATTTAGTCCTTTTTAAAGGTGGTGAGATCGATATACAAATAGTTTCCCGAAAGGAACCATGTTTTACGTAAAAAATTATATAAAGCCCTGGTTCTTTTTGAGTGGTGTTGCCTTTGTCTTTAGATAATCGCACAAATACTATACACATTGCTTCTTAAGATAAGCCTGACTGCTCTATGCTGAGCTACCAAAGGGTTATCTTTTAGTGTGTATCTAGCTTACACTCACTACAGTCAGGTTCCTGCTTGGACAGGGGGCATACCTCCGCCAACCAGAAAGAAACCCCATTTCTAACAGTGGTTGATAGCCTTCTCAAGGACTTTGGTGGGGAAGGGGAGCAGAGAGATGGAGCGGTAGTTCTTGGGTTCGCTGGGGTCGGCGGAGGGTTTTTTGAGGAGGGGTCCGACTTCTATGTATTTCTATCTGTTGGTGAAGGTGGCCGTGGTGATGGATTCGTTGAGAATGGAGGTGAGTTCGCCACTGATTTCCTTGCTCCTGAGATGGAAGAAGTGGGGGTGGGCAGGGGTCTGTGGGTGCTCCAGAGTGGATGGAGTTCATGGTGGCTGTGGTGCTCTGAGTGGTGCACTGTTTCCATGTGGTGAGCGGGTGGTTGTGAGTGGCATCCGTCAGTGTAATGAGGTTGTAAACGGCAGTGGGTTGGGGTTCAAAGTTACTGTAGTTGGTGGATATCTTGTTGTGGAAGTAATCCGCCAGGGTGTTGCAGACTTCCTAGGTAGGGGAGATGATGTTCTGGGTCCAGACGGGCTTGCGAACTCTCTGAAAATCCTGAAGAATTCCTTGCGGTGGTTTGTGCTTGCTACGATGTGGTCCATCAGGGCGCCTCTTTCATGTCTTTTAGGCGTTAGGGGTATTCGTTGAGGGATAACTTGAAGTTGGCTCAGTCTGTGGGGTTTTTGCTGGTGCGCCATTGTCTTGCTTTTATATATAAGCTGCACAATTGAATCAGGCACTTAGTCCCACATTGCACCCCTGCCTCCACCATAAATTATTTCCAACAACTTCCTTCACTCGGCATTGTGGAAAGTTAGTCTACAGGGAGGTAAGTTATAGAGATTAGGCTGGGTGGAGGTTTAGCTATAGAATGGTTGGGTGTCACTGATCACATACTATGCTTTTGCTTAGTCACATTTGTTGACAGAAGGAAAAAATTGAAACCATAAATCTGTCATCAAAGCCATGAAATATAAGTCACTTGGGCAGAAAAATGTGGCACATGCCAAGAGAGCATTTACAATTTTAGGTAGGCTGAGACAGAAATAAAGAATGCTGAAGTGAAGTACTAATAGGTGACTGAGTGGGCACTGGGAAACACATATTGTCTTTAGTTTGTATGTATTACAAACTTTGTCGTGCCGCACTGGAACCTGAAGCAGATGCACATTTCACTGCCTACACTGCAGCGCCAAATTAAACCGCGCTGCAGTTTTACGTGGTGAAATGCCATGGGCAGGGAGATGATGAGCAGGATATCTGCCTCACTTAACAAATACAGTATTGTAAATAAAAAAGCAAAATGACTTACATTTGTCCCTGCCACCACTGAGACTGCTCCCCTTCCTTCGACCGGCTGGGCCTTCTGCAATTTCCCTGGCTGGCCTGGACTTTTGCAGCACTGGTGGTCTGTGAAAAAAATTATGCAACCATTTTACATGTAAGATTACCTACCTAAGTAAATATTTATTTTTGCACAAGGTACAACAGCAATACCTTGCTACAGTTAGGTTAGCTGTCTATTAGCATCTTCTATTGAAAATATCACTTTGGGAGGCTTGTTGGTTGACAACATTTTAAAAACCAAGTAGCCAACTCAAATAAAAGCCTTTTTATCCTAATGGAGGAATAAGGCTAAAAGAGGATAACAGTGAAACGCAATGAAGGGAAGGAAGGGATTGAAGGACATATGGTATTGGTTGGTAAGCTTCTCATTCCTTCCATGCTGCACTGTCATGAAAACTGCTAGTATAAGACAACATTGGGGGTGCATGACGATGGCCACTAATCTCTGTCCCTGTACTTTTTGACTGTTTGATCAAGAAAGCCTTCTCAACCAACATGTTGTTGAATCCTTGGGCCTGCGATCCTCTTTACATTACCAAAAATCTGATCTTTTAACAGTACTACACAAGACATGTAAAAGAGGGGCAAGGGAGAGCTTACTAAAAAAGGGAGCAGAAGAAAGCTACAGAAAGGGGAAAGTCAGCTGCAGAAACAGTAAATAAATTAAACACAGGGAAACACAGGGATAATAAACATTAGATAGGGGAAATGAAAATAGTATTTAGCATAAATACACATGGCCATACTGTTACTAGTGGGAATAGTTAACAGTGAGAAATAATACAGAAAATGACTTAATGGGGCCAGCAGAACCATCTGCCATTGGCACGGCGCTTGTCGCGGCGGTGGTCCCACCTGCCGCAACGCTGGTGATGGTTGCAGCTGCTTGCCCGGATGCCCTCTTGCCCTTGGAAGCTTATGGAAGGAATAAAGAAAATAAAAAGCACAACGATTAGTGGCACTCTCTACAAACAACTTTTTTATTGGCACAGCATGGTCCCTTCCTGCACAAAAACAATCCACGGTGCTGTGTAACTTCGTACCCTTGCACCATAATGCAAGGGTGCCTACATAGGCACCAGGGAGCACTCAGTGAGCCAGCACAGGGAGAGCAGGAATGCAACATATCTTGATAAATAAATATGTTTCAGTCTTGCCCTCTCCCTTTGATTCAGCACAGCAAGTTGTCTTGCTGTCCTGCACTGTGTGAAATTTTGATAGCTCTGAGCAGCGATGCACTCAGAAAAAGTTACAAATAAACCCTGGCATATTATACATCATATGCCCACTCCTTTTAGAAGAAATACAGTGGACGCAACTGCAAGCACTCTCTGATGCAAAAAGTGCATTTATTTATGTGAGTGACACACACTAACATTAAAAAAACCTCTTGCCTGAACATCTTACCACACTCATAAATAAAATGTACTTTTTGCACCAGAGGGCACATGTGGCCACAAGATATCTATCTATCTATCTATCTATCTATCTATCTATCTATCTATCTATCTATCTATCTATCTATCATTTTATAATAAATAGACACATTCACATTATATATAAATATAATATATTTATTTATATTTACTCACATCATGAATAATGGATATGCACACTAATTAACCGGTGTAAAATATATTTTGGTATATAAATAGGTTTATAAATACAAAAAATGATATAGATAATTAAATATATATATATATGTATATATATATATATATGAATATATATATATATATATATATAGATATACATATATACATATATAATATATAACATCATCACATAAACTTAACTTACATGTGATCATGCTGCTTGAACAAAACTAATATATTAGAATTTGAAAACAAAAAACAAAAATATTACTCACCGCACCCCACAACCTCGACTCCTAGCAGGTCCTGTTCCCACTCCAGGATGTCCACTCACAGTGGCGTAACACAGGCTCCCACAACCACTGCGATGCGGGGGGGCCCCAAGCTCCAGGGGGCCCCCTCGGCACAATACTCTGTCCGGAGAGCTGCTGATTAAGTCCGGAGGGGGCCCCTCCACGAACCTGGCAGGGGGGCCCCCTCAAGTTTTATTACGCCAGTGTCCACCCAGCTTTGTGTCAGCAACTGCTGGGTGTGCTGGATGCTAGTGCTGCGGTGTGTACATCGCCACACTTGCCCACAGAGCATCCGATGCTCCCACAGGGTGTAACCCTTACCTGGCCGGCCACCAGCTGCCAACATGCCGGGGAGGAGGTGCTGCACCAAGAAGCTGAGTACGGCCATCTCCGCCTTGCAAAAATGGGGCGTGGCTGCACACCTGCCCACATGTTTCACCCGCAGGGGGTGCGGATGTGATGCCTGCTCCTGCCATTATTTAGAATGGGAAGGATTTGGACTTTGATGGGAAGGAAACAGGAGGACAGAGATGACAGGTCAGGAAAGGAAAACAAAAATAAAGTGCAGAAAAAGTCATAAAAATAATCACAGGTACAGAAATGTAAATAGACACAGGGAAAGTGAGACAGTAATAAAAATAAGTAAAGAAAAAGTGGGATTTAGAAGTGGGTGATCAGAAGGGTGAATTGGGTTGGATTTGAAATTTGGGAAACAAAACCAAGAGAAACACCATTCAAGTGCTATTTTCAGAGAGAACAGCTCATGAACAAAAAGAGAAAACTTTGACCACTGAGCTATAACATTTGAAATTAAAGCACTACCTCAAAGTAATATTGGCCTAATCAGTGGCGGCCGGCAAGGCTCGCGGGTGGTGAGGCGGGTGCACAGAGGGGAGTTTGGGGGGGATCAGAATTTTTTTTTTAAACGTACCTTGAGGCCAGGTCCCGCGTCTTCTCTGCTCCTGCTCTCCTGCCTCTGACTCTGACAGAAACAGAAAGCAGGCAGCCAGGCTCCCTCCCCTAAGCCAATCACAACGCTGCAATGCAGCATTGTGATTGGTCTGTGCGCCGTGACACAGCACTCAGCCAGGGGCTGGAGGGGTGGGCATGTTCTCCATGCAGGCTGTAATGCAGCCTGCATGGATGACGGGGAAGTGCGCATGACTGGTTTGGGCGGCCCGAGAGGGCTGACCAAACAGTCATTGCTCACTCAGGAGTGGGCAAATCACTCCTCTCCTGCTCTGAGAGCAGAGCAGACCCGCACACCCGCCCGCCGCAAAGCAGGAGGATAGAAGCATAAAATGATAATAACTCTCAGTTATTATCATTTTATGTTTCTCACTGCTTAAAAGCAGTGGGGCGACGCTCCTCTGCCATAGTTGATGAGCCGCCCCTGGGGTTAATTTACTATACGCCCTGCAGGCGCATAAAAAAGGCCCTCAATGCTGGGCTGCGCCAGAAACCGCCATCATGACAGGGCCTCTGCACAATTTTCAAAGCAAATTAAAAGCAAACAATCTAAAAAAAAAAACATCCAGAAATTGGCACCGCAGTACAACACGGTGCAACGTTTAGTTTTCCTTTAAGAAGTCCATCCTAAATGTGAGTTCCACCTGATTTTTGTGATGGACTTCAAATATTTTGATATCTTTTTCCGGCTGCATTGGCCAAGCCACATGTGCTGCTTTAAAGGTTAGGCATTTAAAATTGTATTTATAGTATTGCCGTAAATATCTCTCTTGTGAGCCAACTGTCTTTCACTCATTTGTACTAATTTGTATTCACGGCTTTGTCATCATAATATATGTTTTTAAACTGCATATTTTCCTGGAAGCCACAAATCTGGTGCCATATGAAATATGACATTTAATTTGCAATGCTTGGTGGGACAATGTGATCAGCATCAAATTTGAGGAGCAGTGGTTTGAAGAGACTGGTGGCAAATTTATATTTTAGTTATCCTGTGTGCTTGTTGCAGTTATTAGATATAAAAAAATATTCTACCAGCACAGTGCATAGCTTATACTTACTGCGCTGTCCAATGCATAGGCCTATTAGGGGAACAATTCCTCTGGAATACAATATGTTACATCATTGGCCTTCCAGCGTGCAGGCCACCAAGACGTAGCCTTGTCCTTTCCGTGTGAGAAGATAGCACAGGTAATAGCTGGGGAACTGTTTTTCCTTTGAAGTTCAGGGACCTTAACTGAGATGGACAGGGGTGAGTTGGCAAATAGGAAAGTGATGCATATAGGTGAGGAAAGGCATGATCATCTTCGTTTTAGTGTCTGGAATTTTGGTACAGTTTTTATGCCCAAAAAATACATTTGCAAAACAAGGCATATATTATTCTGTCATAAAAGTGGAATTTGTTTAGGAATGACCATCACTAGCAAAGCCTTTTATCATTTAAAGACTCCTCTTTGAGATACTGCAAAGAGAGACCATCTGAGAGCTGAGGGAAAAAAGACTGCTGCACGAATTCCTAACTTCCTATCAGAGAATTGTGTGAAAATCTCTCCACCTCTCTGTTGGAATATTTTCTCCAACACTTCTCTCCAGAAGATGGGATACTAACCCATGCCGTGTGGTTGACATGGCTATTTGTAGACATTTCACTGTGGGACAAGCGCAACGCACTTTAGGCGCTGGTGTTTGCCTCGCTTGTTTTTCTAGTTTTAACCTCCATTCAGGGCCTTTTATTAATATTTCATTAATTTTTTTGATGCTTTCATGTAGCTCAAACCCAACACGAAGTCGTTGAAGTGCTTTACATGCGCACCACTAACATTACACAGACACTTTCATTTAAAAAAAAAAAAATTTTATGGGGAGATTACATTATTTGCCCAGAACCACAGGATGTTGAGCAGATGGCGAGACTTGAACCGCGATGCTGTACAACATGCTATGTGGGACATTATACACCTTACGTAAAGCGGGATGGTCCTGGCCCCCTTCTTCCTCCCATCTCCACTGGTACCCAGTGGTGGCCGGCATGGCTAGCGGGTGGCGGGGCGGGCGCAGGGGCAAACACGCAGGGGCGCAATATAAAACATTTTTTTTTAAAAATAAACTTACCTTGCAGCTGGTTCCGCATCTCTGCTCTTACTCTCCTGCTCTCCTCGTCGAACTTGAGAAACAGGAAGCGCAGCCAGGACCAACTGACCAATCGCAATGCTGTAATGCAGCGTTGTGATTGGTAAGCACCCAGGCTCCATTGACCAATCACGACGCTGTAATGCAGCATTGTGATTGGTCTGAGCGTCCTAGTTTGATGCTCAGCCAGGGAATGGGGGCCACAATCATGTGAACTTAGGAGTGGGCAAACCACTCCTCCCCTACTCCGAGAGCAGGGCAGCCCCGCCCACCCGCCCGCCCGCAAAGCAGCATAAAGCATTTAGCATAAAGCATAAAATGATAATAACTCAAAGTTATTATCATTTTATGTTTGTACTTCAAAGCAGTGAGGCAATGCTCCTCCGCCATAGTGGAGGAGCCGCAACTGGTGGCGCCATGATTTCTTACAGTCTAGCCTGGGCCAAGAGACCACGGCTCTGTACCCCCATGCAAACACCAAGCTGGCATGCTCCAATGTGTACTGGCGAATTGCACAGCTGCTGCACATGCATGTATATTGACATCTCCTGCACTGTCATGCATAAGCGCATTTCTTCCCCAGGTTTGCATTTTCGGATCTCCTCTGCTTGTCTGCATACAACATCTTATTATTAATTATATAGGCGAATCATATGTCCAATGCTTGTTCAAATTGAAGTGTGAGGGAAACAATGATTCTAATAGGATCAAAACAAATCAAGAGGCTTTACTTAGAGATGCAAACATGACAAATATTTGCTGAAACCGAATTTCCACAAATTATCGTTTGTGTACTTTACATTTTTATTAGTAAAGCTGTATCTATGTGAAATGTAATAGTGGTCATTTCAATGGAAAATGTATGTCTGTGAATGACAGCGTGCTACCAGGCGATGTTTTAGTAATATATTTGCAACAGTGTGCTCCTCAGGAGCGCTCGTGCAGGTAAGAGCGGTGGTGCGGGCGGCAGGGGGGCGGGATAGGGGCTGAATCGACAATGATGAGGCAAAGTTAAATTTAAAAAAAGAAAATCACTAACCTTATCGGCGATGCGGCGAGCTCAAGGTAAGTGTTTTTATTTTTTTTTATTTAAGTTGACCTTGTCGTCGTCTGTCGACTACCACCCCCCAAAACCCACCCCCACCCCCACCCAACCGCTCTAACCTGCACGAGCCGTTCCTGGTGCTTCTAAATGCTTCACCAGGTGCATACCACAACTTTACCATTCTCCTGTTGAATGGACGTGGCTCATTTACTACATTTGTTCTTTATGTGACCCTTAAATTTCTCTCAAACCATTTGACTACAGTGATGGCAGCAGCCCACAATGAAAACTGTTCCAGCACCACACACGCAGTTTTTAACATCATGTTTTGTTCTCACTTGTGGATGCACAAGAGGGTGGTAGCGTAAAGCAAGCAAAGAGAAAAGTAGAGAAGAAGAAACAACTATCTCGGTAGGTTGGAAATGTAATGCTATCTATTCTCACATTCCAAGAGAGACAATAAATGTAACATTCTGAGGGGGATATTCTCAAGAACGTACGATAATCATCGCCAAAATGGGCTAACGCAATTACACATATCGCGGGAAAATAATACTGTGTCAACGCCCCATTCTCAACACGTTGGTAACATGCGATAGTGACCTGATAACGCCTCAAATGTCCGCGATAAAATCCCCGGGACGGCGATAAAAATCTAAAGCCGAACGAGAAAAAAGTTGCCAAGGGCCCAATTGCGAAAAAAAAACACAGCGACAAGCAGCGCCAGGCCTGCAAGTCCCACAAGTCAGGCGGGAAAAACCACCACAAAAGCGCCAACAAAAAACACAAACAAAACACAAACAACTGCGAAGCACCATGGAGGTAGCCGGAGCGAGTACAGAGGACAACCAGAACCCCACAAGCCCCACGGAGGACCAGCCTGGGACCTCGGGGTCAGGGAAGGGCAAGGAGAAGAAGAAGAAGAGGAAGACGCCTTACAGTACGCAGGAAAACCAGATCCCCATTACGGAGGTCATAGAACACCACCACCAACTGTGCATCACCTTCACTTTGTCATTGGCAACTAAAAATACAATATGGCAGTCCATATTGGCCAAGGTGAATGCAGTCGGAGTGAAGAGAAGGGAAGTGGACGACTGCAAGAAGCGCTGGACTGATGTGAAGCACAAAACCAAGCTGAAACCCGCAGCCAACCTGAAAGCAGCAATGCAGACTGGAGGAGGAAGTCCAGCGACACACCAGGAGCTGGATGAGATGGAGGGAATGGTGACCCGAGTCATCAATGGGGAGACGGTGGCAGGAGTTGGGGGACCGGACCCTGCACAATATGACCGGAGCCAACAGCAACAGGGTGAGTAATGACCAGGGACTGGGGGTACGAGGGGAGATGCGCACAATGGCACACATGCACAATTAAGTATAGCACATCTGCAGACAAACCATGCCCAAGAGTCACAACTCTGACCAAGAGCCCAACTTACCCAAGTCTGCAACATCTCAGCACTGTATAAGCACAGAAGTGAAAGGCACACCGCCTGAAAGGGATAAGGGCCAGCCAAATCAGAGCTGAAGGGGCAACACACCCCCAATGCTGCACACACACATAAGAATCAGAGCACCTCAACATTGATAACAATGTGGTACAAACTGCAACACTTTCGCAACAGAACAGAGGACACAACTGCCACCGCTTCTGTGTAGAAAATGGCCATTCGCATTTGGCATAGCAGGAAACTGAGATGACAATGTACAAGCACAACCTCACATCCCTGATGGTGTAGAAATGTCAACTGTCCCGCATCACATAGGCATCTCCTCACAAACAGTCACAATGCACATTGTCATGCAGTCTGCAAGTAAACTTGTCCAATGCGTCAACATACATGTGGACACAATGTCAATCTGCATCTCCCCTTCACATTGTAGAGGGAGAATTAACACCTCCTGCAGAGCAGACCCAACAACTCAGCACTGATGATGAAGAGGACCTCCCCAACATCGACACTGACACCCTCCAACAGCCCATGGACAGCTTTGGCACCCCACCTCCAGGAGCAGTGCAGCCCAGCTGCATCGAGGAGATCCCACCCCCTGCACAGACCACACAGCAGGAAGCACCCACCACCACTGCTGTCTCCCAGGGTCCCCCCGACCAACACATGGCATTCCAACACCTTGTGTTAGGGTGCCAGGAGAAGATGGCTGATCAGCTGCTGGTGATGTTCGACCTCATGGCAGCCAAACTAGATGCCATACGTGGGTGTCTAGGTCCCATCAGGAACCACTTACAGTCCCTAACGGACACCCACTGTCCGCTCCATGCTCTTCAACAATCCATGGCTGACATAGCTGGAGTCATGACTCTGAGCCAAGAACAACTGTCCAGTCAGAGTGGCTCCAGCGATGCCAGCTGGGAGTTGGGACACATGCGGAGGATCATGTTGAACATGGAGCGGATGCAGGCGGAAAGAATGTTTGCCACGGCTGCACACCAGCGAGATGTAGCTGTGATCTTCCATGCCCTGCCGACCCTCGTCATGGCATTGCCGCCACAAGGCCTGGCGCGGATAAATGCTGCTGCTACTACTCCATCCACATCTCCGCCCCCTGAAGTGTCAGTGCCAGACAGTGATGCAGACTAAACACCACCACCCACATGTGAGGCACCTGACACATCAGAGGACGAAGATGATGATGGATCTGGCACTGTGGTAAGAATAAAGTGGTAGCATTCATCTCCACCATATGGCCTGTTTCAGCTTGGTACTGCCCTCTGCATCATGCCCTGGATCAACACCTTCCACTGTCCCCCGATACACTCAGCGACACTCACCTTGGACCTCGACAGGGACTGCCATATTTGGTTTGGATACCAACGACACAGCAATCACACTGCGGACTGAAGTCTGCCTCTTCCGATGAACTTGTCAATCCCTAATGGACTCTGGCTGGCCCTCCCGGGGCAACAATGTAAAGTGGGGTGTACATGGCCCTGTACTGCTCCAGCTTCAACACTCCACTGAATGCGAAAAAAACATTCTGATTCACACAGATGTGTCGTGGCTATGATCAATCAAGTATGAAAGTATGGATGAATGTAGGGACAGTGATTCCACAAAAGGTACTTCCTGGGTAATGCTACCAATGCGAATGCCTGGCTGTGACCCAGATAGGCAGTGAGACACACATTGTCATTCAAATCAACACTCATCACAGTTGAATACAAGTGAAGGTGCGTAGACTTTATTAGCATATGCGTGTCAGTACGGGCAAGAGAAGTGCTACAACATGCAGACGAATGCAGCAGTATGTCAGGAATATGAGGAATGTTGCCAAGCGTCGCTGTCCACTCCGGGGGAGTGCCTCACCCTTCACAGGTGTGTGTCAACCTGCGTTGTTGTCCGCTCATGTATTCGGAGTCTAGGCAAATGCAGCCATGTCCACTGTTGTCGTGGGATATGTGACCAGATCTCCAAGATGCAACAAGGTGTTGGGACATGTGCAATGGGTTCCAATCTGTTGTGGCTGCAGGTATGTAGTTACTCGTCCATGAAAGCGATTGCAGCTCCGTAGGCTATCATTTCCAACATGAGGTCGTTGTCGACTTCATCAAACAGGACTGCGAGGCGATCCATTAAGAGGCCCGGACAGATGTGCTGCGTCCACCCCCTTTCACCAATTAGCACTACAGCCAATAGGGGAGCGGTTCAATGTGGTCACTGCACACGAGGAGTTGTGCAATCTCCCAGGTCCAGCTGCCAGCATGCATGCCAAGTATCAAGGCATCCCATAAATGGGTATCACGGTGACACTCCTGGTCGTGGGCCAACAGGGGGCACACACACATGTCAAGATCCAGTTCAGCTACCGTCCTGTTGGATAGGCAGACATCCATGGGCCACTCGAATATGCACGATCGACAATGCAACACAGGCTGAATGCAGGTGACAATGGCAAGGTGGAAGCTTAGCCGGTAACTGATCTGCAGCACTGCCAATGGCAGTGCCCCCAGTAAACGCAGCACGTGCACAGTACAGTTCTACCTGACAGGGGTTGTGCAAGTGTCTGGAATGTTCTGCCATTGCGTCAGTGGCTCTGGTTGAAGCGGCACTGTTCTGACCTGCGCCAGTTCTGTGGATGAAATGCCACAGCTCGGATCAATGGGTTGTTTTAGTGTGCAACGGTTGTACGCCTGGGATGGTGTGGGAGTAAGTGTGAAGGCCATTCCATGCAAGATAACTTCGAGCAAGGACTTGTGTGTGGGGTGTGTATACGTTGGTCTTTCGTCGGGCTGTGCATAGTGTGGGAGTCATCATCAGCTGCTCTAGTATCTGTCAGGGGGTGCCGGGCACAAGCAATTCTGAGGTCGGAGGTGCAGATGTGCTTCCGCCTGATAGTCCAGACAAAGGAGCTTTCATCCCTAATGTTAGTTTCTCATCTGCTTGCAGTCAATAAATGTGAAGTGGCTTGTTGGGGGTGGGGTGGGATGTGTGCGACTTTGGGATTCAAGTTTGACATGTCTTGCATGTGGCAAATGAGCGGCATCACTGTGTGTTACGTTGCCTCACAGCTGCTCCTCCCTCCCCCGAGCCAATTTACCTGTGTGCGCTGCGCGGTTGCTTCACTTGCACTCCTATGGCACACCATTGTCATGCCTGTCTGCACATGTCCACAAGCCTGACAACGACACTGTGATGTTGGCCGTTGAAAGTTGGCGTACTGAAGTCAGTCCAGCACATCACCGCCACACTTGGCATTGTGTACATTCTTATTGATGGGTCACTTGCCTCCTTCGCACATACTTGGTTCCCACCTCTCCCCACATTCTGCAATTGTGTGGCTGAGAGGCCATGCCGTTTTCTGGAGGTCAGCTGTCTTGTTCTGCGCTGCCTCGGTGGTAGTTTGGGGGGAAGTAGCGGGGCCTGGGGGTGGTGGCGGTGGGTGTTGTGGCCCTCTTGGGTCTCCGTGCTGCATGGTCAGTGGCTCCATGATGTGTTGGTCTTCAGATGTGGCTCTGGGCTGGGATCCCTTTCATGCTGCAGGTTGTCGTCCAGCTTTGCACCAGTAAAAGGCAGGTGTTAAGTCCCTGCTGCTAACGCGCCTTATCGCCTGTTTTTGGGTCACAGCGCAGATCTGGCTGGTCGTTGAGAATATCGCGGAGTGGTGTTTTTGTGTGTTTTTGCACGGGAACGCCTACTCTGCATATCATTAGTGTTAGTTGTCACTCTCATCCGTGGCGATGTTTTTTGCGCCAGCTACCGCTGGGTAACTGGCGATGTCGGCAGTTTGCACCAGCTTGAGAATGGGGCGATGGATCTGTCGTCACTTTTGCGGCCCTAAAGTGCAGATAATTCGGCGATTAGTCCTTGAGAATATGCCCCTGAGTAGTTACAGTGAGCATCCTTCAGCTTTAACGGAGCACACGCCGCTCCTTTCTCTTCAGACTCTCTCGGTGATATTTCTGGAAGTGTGTTGTGTTGCCCAAGAGCACGTATGTGCAGGATTGTTTCAGTCCTTCTTTTAGCATATTTGATAGAATCTAAAGCTTGTTTGCTTAAATGGTTTCATTCGGGAGTTTCACTCGTGCATGTTTGTTTTCTCTTCTTATTCTGTGTTGGACGTTTGACAGAAAATTATACATGTTTACAATTTAGAATTATTTTACACAAATGCTATTTTTGCAGAACTATTTCTTTCATTAGTTGTTTTCAAAATGTCTGAAAATGATCACAATTCTTTCGACCTGTCTCATAATGACTTATACACATTTAAAGCTAATTTGCACAATTTTAGTGATCATTCAGTGTCATCCTCTATAAGAAAGGCAGTGACTTTATCTCTGCAAATATGGATTACTGACATTGGAAAAACATCAGAGAGGTTGTGTTGTCACATATCCAGACTGCAGGCAGTAGCAGTGCCAAGAATTCTCCGTCTGAGAAGCCGGCTTCTAATAAGTCAAAGTCAACACTATTGGTACTAATCCAGTTGATTTTAAGCAAGCTTTTGAAAGCAAACACTTTAATGATGCTCCTATATTTACTATCCATGACGAGAGAAATATTTTGAGTGCCAGTTTCCTTTCTGCTCCTTATGATGGCAATTTACCATATTTTAGTACCTCTGGCCTTGAGGTGGGGCAAAAGGCTCAAAAAAGATTCAATTCTACTGTGACTATTGAAATGTCTGATTCTGACACTAATGTTTAGTATGTAGTCCTGATTCGGACTCTGATGTGAATAAGGATTCTTCCCTAACAAAAAGGTCTTCCTAATTTGAAAATTAAAATTCCAATAAAGATGCACTGTTTGAAATGTAAGATCTAAAAGGAGTTCTTTTGTATGAACCTTGTCTAATTGTTGGCCCTTTGTGCTCAGAATGTCCCTAGCTATCCACATTTCAGAGTATGTTCACCAGCATGATCGCAAAGTACTAGACCATCTATTCACAACAGGCTCAAATCACGACGCCCTTGAAACCTCAGTAACAAAGAAGGTTTTGGGTACCCCTGTTTAGGACCCAAAATTGTTGAAATTCTTTAGAAAATTAGGAAACCACTGTTTTGGACCTCCTTCACCACCGGTGTTCCACAAACCGTTTGTCCATGATTTCCAGGGCCGACCCGTCTGGTGGTGCATGGAAGCCTAATTTATGTAGCTCTGCCGCCGCGGACCTTTACAGCGTGCTATCCTACCACTAAGACTGGATCCGATAACATGCTTTCCAGTCCCGGAATCCAGAACACCTACAGAACCAAATTATGAGGGGTCAACATTTTTCCAGCATATTGATGACTTTTTCTCGATCGCGGTCTGCGGAGATATAGCCGTCCTCAGCCTATCACTAACAACATGGCCGCCATCGCGACACAACAACGGACACAGCGACCGGAGCGCTTGCCAAGTAAGCATCCCTGTGGGGTTCAGGGCTCTATCTGAGGATCGATTGGCATTGTTCATCTCACCGTCCAAGAAAGGTTTGACGAGGGGCTGTGTTACTCTGCGAATCCCTGCAGAACTCCTCCATTCCATTTAGCTGTTCGGCCTGACTCTAAAATGGCGCCCACACAAAAGGCGACTTGATCGGACCTGATCTGACACAGGCACAGTGATCGTAGTGGTTACCAAGTCTCTATCCGAGGTACAATTGGCATGTTCATATCCCCGGTTGAGAGGGTTATGCCGTGGGGGCTATGTGGTCTGCCGAAAGCCCTGCTGAGCTAAGACCGGAAAGTGAACGGAGCATCCCGAGCGTATGAGCACGCCTTCCGGACTCCGCGGCTAGTACAAGAAGCAGGCCGGCTGCACGAAGGTGGCCAAGCGGAGGTGGAATGATCCCGGGGGAAAGCCCGGGACCCGGTGAAGATTTGGAGGTGAGCAGCCCGGGATACAGAGACGGCGGGGGATTGCAGACCATCTTCGCCGCTGGTGCAGGGGAAGGGGTGGCTCGACAGCCGGAGTGATCTACAACAGCTCGCACACTGGGAGGTAACGGAGAAGAGAGCTGTGGGCCCCCTCCCCTGAGCTAAGCAGAGTCTCGCTGCAGCTTGCCTGACCTTAAGATGGCAGCCGGTGTGAACGAAATGGAGGCCTTATCAAAATGATCCATGGAGGCTGGGGGGAGGGGCGGAGCAGCAGCCACGAGGAGTTGTTTCCTTAAGCACCCCCCCTTAGAGTTGAACAGACAAGACACGACGGCCTGAACCCCCCACTCCAGGCATAATGTGAACAACACCAGCGCCGTAACAAGAGAATGTAGAAGGGCGCTGAAAGGCCCAGAATAAAAGTCTTTGTTGAGCCAAAAGCCAGGACAGGGAGAGATGCGCAAAGCTGTACACCCCGCGTTCAAGAGCAATCCAGTGACCTGATCACAGGGGCAGAGTTGTTTCACCCATTAAGTCATGCCCAAAATTCAAACGCCCAACACTCACTACTACTGCTGGGAATGGGGATGATCTGCAGACTTTAGAACTGACCCACTACCACTGGGATCATAGCACCATACACAGTGACCGGTGCTCTCGATAGAACTTTTGACGATGCCCCCTAGGCGGAATCCATAACTGTCTGTAAGTACCGCGGTGCCCGAGCAACCTTGGCCGATACCCGGTGGAGCTGTCCTATGCAGCTATAGAGGAGTTTGGCTCTGGTTCACCCCTCGGCCGTCACCTACCCAGCCGGACATCAGACATTGTTTTCCTCGTCCCCCCCGCTGTGTTTCTTTTCCCTCCCCCGCCTCCTCCCTCCGTGATTCATTGTCTGCCCCCTAGGCGGAAACCATAACTGTCTGTACATACCACGGTGCCCGAGCAACCTTGGCCGATGCCCGGTGGAGCTGTCCTATGCAGCTATAGAGGAGTTTGGCTCTGGTTCACCCCTCGGCCGTCACCTACCCAGCCGGACATTGTCTTCCTCGTCTCCCCGTTGTGTTTCTTTTCCCTCCTCCGCCTCCTCCCTCCGTGATTCATTGTCTGCCTCCCCTTTTCCAGCCTGACCTTTCTGTTTCCCCTGAAGTACTTTCCCCCTTGCTGGTTTTTCTCTTTGTTATGCTATGCTTTAGTTACTCATGTAACTATGTTATACTGTTTCCCTTTCTATGTTATGCGACGCTCCAGAAACTGATGTAACTATGTAACAATGTTCTGAAACAATGTCCTACCTCATGTAAAGCGCTCTGATACCTCCGGGTATAGCCAGCGCTATATAAAACTTTTCAAATAAATGAATTAAAAAAAAGGAAAGGATCTCAAGAAAGGAACTGTTAGAGCCTGGACAAGTTGCTTGATGCTATGGGTCCATTATAAAAGAAATTGAGTTGGCAGAAAAAAACAAGAAATCTAATATACCTATTGACCCTTCAGAATTTTTATGTCGTGTTCAAAGAGCAATTTGCTTCTTAGGCACCGTAAATGTTGCAATCTCCCAAGAACGTAGACCAGGTTGATTAGAAATAGACCTGAAATGATCTGAGTTAGTGTCTTCTGGCGCTCGTCATGTTATACAGCGTCTCCTTTTTTGGCGATAAATTCATAAAAGCAATAATTACGTTTGTTTCAACATTCACCTCTATTGATAAAGCACAAGACTCTCTAAACTGCTCTGCTGGACATTTTATGTTTGACGAGTGGGTCAAGTTCTTCAGTTAGTATAATAACAATTACAGAAAGCAGTTTGGTGTCTAGCAATCCAGGCCTGTCTTCTATCCACAATGAAGAAGATGTCTCCAGCAGCAAGCTAAGAGAGGCCAAGTTCGAATCGCCAACAATTCGGGTGAGTGTTCTTTGTATACCTCCAGTTTTAGGAGTCTTAGGGGCTCATTACGATGGCGGGCGGAAGCACAACCGCCGTGCTGGCGGATGCAAAAACCACCAGTTACCGCCGGCACGCAGCAGTCCACACGCCCGCCCAATTACGATGCGAAAAGTAGGCCAAACACCGCCGGCAAGCCAGCAACACCGTCCGCCATCAAAGTGCGTCCGCACACGTAGCGGCGCAGCCCAACTGACACACACCGTCCGACGAAACACGTCCCGCCCGGCGTATAAATTACGATGCCGCAAACAAACGGCTCCCACGGCCAAGAGATACCGTACGACAAACCGAAGCGGTAACACGGACGCCGAGCACGGACAACGAAGAAGCGGCTCCCCGAGCATGAATCCAGCACTGCAGGCCCTCGCCATGCTCCTGCTGATGCACCACCAAGGACGCAACGTACCGCGGAGACGCATGGTAGAGCACACACACAACAAGTGCACGCAAACAGCGCACACAGTGCAAGGGCGGAAAAAGCGGACAACCCCCCACCAGCGCGTGTACACTACACATCCACCATTGCATCCACATATGACACACAGGCCAAATCGTAACATCGCGTAACACATGTGTACACACCACCTGGGACTAGGAACCAACCACCCCGTCACGGCCCCAAAGCGCCGATGACGCCGCCACACATGCGCACAACGCAGAGGCCAACCGCAGCGCCATGCATGCGTCGCACACAGACACAGGGACACAACCAAGCAGCACACACATCAGCCCCACCCCGAACGCACATGACACGTGACAGGCCTGCCACAGACATGTCCCCAACGCCCAATTCACGGACAACACCCAACGCCACACAACCGACGCACACATGTCAGTGAAGTCACGCAACAGCAGGACACACCCCAGTGTAACAAACATGGCGTAGCACACAGCGGCGGCAACACCAACTAGGAGAAGCAGGGCCCCTTCGGGAAGAGGAACGCCAGTACCACACTGAAACACCCATACCACCCTGCACATATGAACAAGACATATAAAACGGAACACCAAAGAGCCCGGGGACCGACAACAGGTGGCCCAAGAATAACATTCACACACAAGGCCCAACGCAGAGCGGAAAGGCAGCCTGCCGCCCACACAAGGGAGAGCAGACAGCACTGAATGACCTTCCATTCCAACTCCGAAACCACAGCCCTACGACAGAAGCCGGTGAATACAGCCATTGTCCAAGAATAGACCAACACAGGCATGCCGAGGAGACCGACCACAGGGCAGATAGCGCATATCACAGAAGCACACAACGGACGGGGAAGAAAGAAGAAAACACTCCCCCATGTCGGCCACATGCAAGTTAATTGGAAGGAGTCACACATCACTGACCTTGAACTGTCTGAGAAGCATGTGGGATGAGGGCCCGTGTCCTCCAAACAAGCCAACAGAACACAAGTCCTGTCTCCCTACGACTACACAGAGCTCACAGCAACCTCGGAGCGTGCACATTGCAGACTGCACACATAGCCGGAGCACGCCACCACAACGCACCGCTGCGAAATGGCAACCGCAACACACCTACCCAACTACGCCGAACAGCTCAAGCTGTACAAAACCAACCTGTTTCATACATTGGGATGCGATCTCCTGTCCCTGCTGAACGTAAGTTACCGACTGACTTACCGCATCACATTGTTCAGCTGCGTCATGCCCGTCTTCTACTGTCGGAGGTGTCCCTACCAGCATCCCGTGGAGATATGCCTCTCCAACCCGGCATGTCTGAAGGCGGACCTGCTACCACTACTCCTCCCTCTGGACGCACACGACAGGGCCTGCTCTGCCTATGGGGGCATGGCGTATGTGGCCAACATCGCACCCGCACTGAAATGGGACCACTGTGCCTCCACACGACGGATCATCGAGAACAGCTACATCGAATGTCACCCAGCATGCCCCATCATGGTCCTCCAAGGGACAACTTACGAACAACACCTTGACAGCCACCATCCGCTACATTGGCTGGCAAACATGTACACCACCAATGACATGGAAGCCCTGCTGGACGGCATCGCATACCTGACAACCTGTAAATTCGTCGGACCACAACGCAGGTTCCCCGATTGACCTATGATGTCCAACCCCGCACCCATGCTTAGCTTCCGCACGGACTGGCCAGTCACCACCACAACAGCCATACCAAACGACCGGCAACTGTAACCACACCATCAACGACATCGCCATGACATCGGATATGACCGGGACAGGCACACTGTTCCCCATCACATCCAGGAACACCGCATGCATCGTGGGAGGCAGTGGCATGGGCTCTGTGTATCGCACCCACATGGACGGAACTGCACGAACAACCAGGACACGACATGGATCCAGCGCACATGGACACACACACCGCTCAGTGGACATGAATAGGTCGCCTGGAGTCTGTGGGTGCTGCACCCCTCCCACCCCCGCCCCGGGAATCCCATACCAGGACCTTTGCATGGACGACAAGTGCATACAACAACAACACGACCCCAGTGACTGTGACATGTCCAGTAACCAACACAGTGCAACAACAAGTGGCACGCCGCTGCATGCACGCAAGCACATGCCCTGATGTCATCTCACATGCACGCGTGCATGAGGAACAACTGCAGCAAACCTGTCACATGGAACTGAGATGGACTGTGCCCATGATGCCAAGCGGTCTGGTAGGCTACATGTATACCGTCTGTGTCAAAGTCCGCAGCTCCGCAGCTATACGTAAATGTACATTAGCACAGCCTTGGCCAAGCAGATGTCACTCTGAAGCCCACATCCCACATGCAACAGCCAATCACATGTAACCCCACACCCTATCCCATTTGCAATCATGCTCAGTATATCCTCAACATGTATTCCGCTGCCAGTAGTGTCCACTATACTGCATCACAGAGGACAGAAGACTCAATATAATGTTTGAAACCAAAACTGTCTCCGCTGACTCATTTCACAAGTACGAATGAGAGAGGATGAGAGTATGTGAAGTACACGGCAGTCGTGACATGACCATGTAGTCCACTGGTATTGGATGTCAACGCAAATGAGTAGCACAACTGTGGAAGACACACATGTGTCGTGTGAACTCTTATGGACGCAGTGCGCAGGTGGGTGGGTGTGACGGGTAGATGCGCACATGCCAAGTTGGAGCACGCCGTGTTGGGAGGGGTCATGAACAGTACACCACCGCTTCCCTGGGCATTGTGAGAGGACACCTGTCGGGGGGGAGTGAACACGTGTGTGCACAGCAGCCGGGCACACGTACAAAGCGGTACCAGGCGCACCTCAGCCCACCCTCTGTGGACAAGCTGGATCCTGTTGTGCGCCCGCCATGCCCCTTGACAAGGCAGACACAGCCCCAGTCGACCAGGTGTAACCCCAACATAGTCAATCCGCACAGGCGATACAGGGCACGGGATGGCAGTGGAGCATGGTGTGTGAGAGGTCTCCTCGCGCTCCTCCTGGTCATATCACGCAGGCAATAGAACCTCAACGTCTAGCATGGCACAAGTCAAATGGAAGTGTAGGGGGGACGCACCACAGCACGAGCAGCACTGACGTCACGGGAGGTGGCTCGCACCATCCCATCCATTGCCCATTATACCAACCACGCCACATGCCATTGCGACTAAGTGCAAGCGCGTGCGCCACCACCCCGAGCCCTCCCCAGAGAGGCCAAAGAGTGAATGTGTGGGCCATCAGTCACAGACGGACGCGGCCTGGCCGCAAGGGCAGCCACAGCCACTGGGTGTCGCAGGTGGCGGATCCGGAAGGCGAAGACTGTGATGCATAGTCCATGCAGGCCGGGTCTCCATTTGGGGCACCACGCAGGTGGACCGGCGTCCCGCCACACATCATACCCTGAGACAGCCCACTCGTGCAACTGGACCCACACATACACTCCTTGCCCTCTCTGGTGCGAGCTTGGGGCTGCCTGTGCAAGCGCTAGCCTCGCAGGTGAGCATGCATATTGGGGGAGCGAGGGGAGGACATGAGGGCTGGGGCGAAGATGACTGTATCACTGTCAGTTAGTACAAGGGATGACCCAGATGTGGAAAGGAAGAGACGTGTCCCGTGTGTACTGCAACTAGTCGCCAATCCAACTACCCCCCATGTCCGGAATGTAAGCCCGCACCTAGGCCCGCCCATCCGCCACATCGAACATACCACCAGCACGACAACCTTCCCATTCGAAACACTGACTGGGGGTGGCGACCAGTGAACAATCATGTGTAGCCTACCCACGCGTACATGTGGGCCCTCCATGATCCATGTCACCTGCGGCAAAGTCATGACATGCGCAATGAGGGAAGTGAGGAGAGCTGTCCGCCCCACGCACAGAAGGTGCATCAGCTCCACAGACCCAGCAGCGAGTCCAGCAGGGGTCACATGTGCAGGGGCAGCTGTGCCTGGTGTGAAGGCACATGCATATAGACAGCACATCGACCAATGTGTAGTCTGCCCACATCTACAGTCCATCATCATGCGGACATAGGAATTGAACACAGGGCAACACATCTTAGTTGGTGCACCCACCGTGACCAACAATGCGCAATCATCGACGTACCCGCCCTGTGCATGGCCCCCCACCCAACGGAGGCACATCCAGTGCCACCATCCCACACACACAAGCCTTCCACGGAACATGCTGTGTCCAATGGTCAGTACAGAGTCAGCGCCCATCTGGTGGATCCTGAACAGGAGACACATGCACACACATGCCAGCTCCCACTATGTACGTCTGCCACCTGGCACGTGCAATGTAACCTCTCACCTGTGACGTGTGACTGCAAGCACACAGCCGTCTTGGCATGGGGCTGTCAATGTGGACACCTGTCAATGTTTCGGGAGGTGTGATCCGTACAGTGCTGTACATAGGGTGCAGTGCTGACACCTACTACTGTCTCATATCCCCTCGTGCCACAGGTCCCACTTGTTTTGGCCGCTCAGCCTGTGCCCACATCGTCGTCGTCGTGTGCCATACTCATCCAGCCGCGGAAGCAGTTCCATGCTCAGCAGACATTCATGTTGCCGTGGCGTTGCCGCTTGACGGATATGCAGTCAGTCCCCATCAGCACGCCCCGCAAGTCATTGGGGCCTAGATCCCCATGTGCATGCACATGGCAGTGGTTTGTATCACTAGCCATTGCCATTGTTGGGAGACCTGTGTAAGTGTATTGTGGCCGTGCCGTCCCAGCTTGACAGCTGGGCTGTGGCTCATGTGCTTGCTCAGTCATGTCAGTGATGTGTATGCGAAATTGCTATGTGTTGTGTTGCTTTGACATGTGTCCTCTGCCATTGTCCCTAGGCGGAGACCGAACATTGACCGCCCTTACCAATTGCTGGCGGACATGGACGATACAGAGGTTATTAGGAAGTTTCGGCTGGACAGGCCAACCCTGCATCGACTGTGTGCCATGTTAGAACCCCATCTCCGTCCCCGCAGAGTGTATCTGACTGCTGTCACCCCCACGGCTAAGGTGATGGCCGCCATGCATTTCTTCGCCACTGGGTCATTCCAGCACACAGTGGGCATTGGAGGAGGGATGTCCCAGCCCATGTTCAGCAAGGTGCTGAGGGATGTACTGGCAGCCATGTTGCTGTACCGAAACAGGTACATCCGCTTCCCCAGGGCTCGTGAATTGGCGGCAGTGAAGGGTGCATTCTATGCCCTTGGCAGAATCCCACACGTCGTTGGAGCCATTGACTGCACACATGTCGGCCTTGTTCCACCACAGGCCACTGAGCACCTGTACCGCAACAGGAAGCACACGCACTCCCTGAATGTGCAAGTGGTGTGCCTTGCGGACATGGTGATCACCCACGTGTGTGCAAAGTTCCCAGGCTCGGCCCATGACGCACACATAATGCGCAACAGCATCTTGCCACGACTGATGTCCAATATGCAACAGGATCGTGGCTGTATTGTCGGTGAGTATGTGGAGTGGTGTAGCGTGCTGGTTGTGCGATGCTGTCCCCTGTCCAGTTGGAATAGCAACGGTTCTCTGTGTCCCTCACACCCAGGTGACTCTGCGTACCCGAATGGGGCATGGCTGCTCAGTCCATTGAGGAATCCTCGCACCCCAGCAGACGATCGCTACAATGAGGCACATGGGAGGACCAGACGTGTGGTCGAGCGTACCTTTGGCCTCCTCAAGTCCAGGTTCAGGTGCCTGGACCGCACCGAGGGTGCGCTGGCGTACTCCCCACAGAAGGTGTGCCAGATAGTGGTGGCGTGCTGCATGCTGCACAATCTGGCCATTCGGAAGCAGATCCCCCTCATCGTGGATGACGGAGATCAACCAGGGCCCCAGCCCGCAGACCAGGACAGCTCGAGTGAGGAGGACAGCGGAGAGGAGGAAGCTGGTAATGTGCGGCAGCAGCTCATCGCCCGCTACTTCACTTGACGGTGAGTGTCCATGTACGACGGCTGATGTGGCTGTATCTGTGCAGGTGTGTGTGTGCTGTGTCAGGGTGGCCGTTTGTTCACTGCGTGCTGTGTGTCAACGCTCCATGGCCAGGGTAGTATGACACTGTTGGTGGCTGTGGCATTGTGCCCTATTGCTCTGTGCGATGTGTGTACATTGCTTGTAGTTGTTGACATGTACTGTGTGATGGGTGTGTGACACACTCATTGAATGTGCTCCTGTTCTGTCTCCCACCCCTAGGTCCCTACAGGCCCTCCGGATTCCATTGCCATGCCACGCATCAGGTGCCTTTCCGCCCAAGGTGGCCGTTGTATTCCGTACAAATAAAACACAGGGCACAAACAGCAGTTAGTGTAAGAGGTGCATTTATTTCAAACTGTGACATGTGATTGTGTGTAAGGTGATGACAAAAGTGGTGCGTGCAGTGACAATGAGCTGTCGGTCATGGCTGCGTGATGCTCAGGGTGTACCCACTGGTTCTATGTCCATAGTCCAACACACACATGCCATCCAGATGGCTGTGTGGAGTGGGATCGTAGTCCAAGTCAATGCAGTGGCTGGTCAAGGAAGGCTGGCTGGCTGCCTCACTTGCGTTTGGAGCGTGCGAAGTCCTCCCGGGAGATCTGTTTCCACTTCGGACGGCCCCTTTCACGTTTGCGAGGGGGGGTGCCTGCTTGCGACATGCTGGTGGTTGAGGTGTGCTCACTGGCTGTGGACGCAGGGGAACTGGAAACTGCTGCTCGACCCTGCGCCCCGGCAGGTGGTGGCGGAGGGGAGCTGCTGTCCCTGGCTGTGACCTCACCGCCACCACCAGCTGGCCCATGAGGTCCACGAGTTGGCCCATACGGGCGTCCATGGACCTCAGCACCCCCAGCACCTCACGCGTGTCCGTAGCTGACCTGGCCCATTGTCCTTGGGCCTCTTCATGAGGCCCCAAGGACTCTGGCCATTTGAGGCAGGGCATGGCTCCCAGGGGAGGCTGGCGTTTCCCTGACCCTGCTCCTCCTACCAGTCCTGCTGCCACCGGCTTGCCCACTAGCCACATTGCTCACCACGGTCCTCGCTGTGGCTCCCAGGGTGGATCCAGTCGGCCGGGCCACCACCTGCGCTGGGGCTGGTGCCAGCGAAGACGTGGTGGTGGTGGCGGCGGTGGTGGTCGGTGCGGCGATGGTGGCGGTTGCGGCAGTGGTAGTGGCCGCAATGACCGTGGGTGTGGCCGCAACGACAGTGGCAGCAGGGGGCTGGGAATGTTCAGCAGCCCTGGATGATGGGTTGGTGGGTAGGAGGGGTCCTGGGGAGCGGCTGGGCCCTGCCACACCAGATGGGCCTGCTTGGTGGTCCGTGTCCGAAGAGGAGGACAGATCCTCCACATCCGTGTGTCCTCGTTGGGGGCTTGTAGGCTGGCTGTGCTGGCTGCTGGCTCCATCCCCAGCATCCAGCAGTTCGTCACCTGTGGAGAGAATGAGATTTGTTATTGTGTTGCACCTGGCGAAGTATGTATTTGTCATCTGACATTAACAGTTCGTGCAATCTCGTACATGGGTTTCCCGGAGGCGTGTGTGTGGCTGTAGCATTTGTAGTTGTGTGTGCTTGGCAATGGGACTGTGTGCTGTGCACATGTGGCATGGGACGGATTGGCCATGCCGATGGGTGTGTTGCTGTGCCCCTACTTATTGTGACTCTGGTGTATGCGGGCTCCTGGCCCATCCTGGGTCTGGTTTGTACTTTGCTTTTGGTGTTCAAATGGAACGCTTAGGAACGCATATGGCAACATGGGGGCCATGCCCCAGATTCGCATTTGGGAGGGAATATGCTTTTGGGGTTCAAATGGAACGCTTAGGAACGCATATGGCAACATGGGGGCCATGCCCCAGATTCGCATTTGGGTGGGAATATGCTTTTGGGGTTCAAATGGAACGCTTAGGAACGCATATGGCAACATGGGGGCCATGCCCCAGATTCGCATTTGGGAGGGAATATGCTTTTGGGGTTCAAATGGAACGCTTAGGAACGCATATGGCAACATGGGGGCCATGCCCCAGATTCGCATTTGGGAGGGAATATGCTTTTGGGGTTCAAATGGAACGCTTAGGAACGCATATGGCAACATGGGGGCCATGCCCCAGATTCGCATTTGGGAGGGAATATGCTTTTGGGGTTCAAATGGAACGCTTAGGAACGCATATGGCAACATGGGGGCCATGCCCCAGATTCGCATTTGGGTGGGAATATGCTTTTGGGGTTCAAATGGAACGCTTAGGAACGCATATGGCAACATGGGGGCCATGCCCCAGATTCGCATTTGGGAGGGAATATGCTTTTGGGGTTCAAATGGAACGCTTAGGAACGCATATGGCAACATGGGGGCCATGCCCCAGATTCGCATTTGGGAGGGAATATGCTTTTGGGGTACATGCTGTGAGCCATGGGTGCCGAACGTGACATGTGTTGTGGCAGCATGACAGTGCATGGTTTGAGGTGTGTGCATGCTTGACATGGCCTGCATATTTGCTGTCTGTTGTGATTACTGGACATGGCATTGGACGCATCGTTATGAGTGAGTGATGGTTGTGTGCCAGCCAACGTATTGCAGTTGTCCCATCTCCTTGGTGTGCGTGCTGCCCTGTGCCATGTGCATCACTGCAGTGCTCGGGGGGTGTGGCCCATGTTGTGTGTTGTTGCTCACAGTGTGTCGTGCGCTTCATTGACTTCTGGCACATGGTTGGTCATGGGCATGTATCTTAGCGTGACTGCTGTATGTGTGGCAGCTGTGCGGATGACATGCCTTTCATGAGACTGGGGCTGACGGATGGGATGGATGGTATGTTGTATGTGCATGGTGTGTCTGTGTGTTTGATGGGTTCAGTGGTGTTCGTGTGCATTTATGTTGTTCCGCTCTGTTGCGTCTAGTGTTGTTTGTCTTACATAGGCGTAGTTGTGGGGTGTGTGGTTGACAGGCAGTAGGGGCTACATGGACAGGACTTCAATGGTGTTTCGGTTGTGTGTGATGAGTTGCACAGTGGCTGCCGTGTGGTACTATATTCAGTGTGGCTTGTGCATGCAGACGTGGCTCCTTGGGTGTTGCTATGTCTGTGATGGGTCATGTGGGGTGTGAGTCTGTTGTTCATGTCCGTGTGCACATTGTTCACTTGTTCGTGACGGTGGGCGGTGCTGCGTGTTCGTCTGCTACGTGACATGTCCCATGTGTTGGTCGTGTTCCGGTCCTCATGCCTCCAGTAATCCAGCCCTGTCCAGTTTCCCACCTGCATGTTGTTCGTGCGTGCACTGTACTGGATGCCACATGGCTCTAAGCGGGGGTGCTCCATGTTGCAGGTCTGTGGGGGTGGGGGGGTGTTGTGGGTCGTGGGGGTGGCTGGACACCCACTGACACCGATTGCTGTGGACCGTGATGTCTGCCTTTCGGCTGTCGTTGTGCACTGCGGTGGCTGACACGTGGCTGTGGGGTGTGGGGGATGCTCCTCCTTGCTGTGCTGTGGGACTAGGGGCCTGGTGTGTGTTGTACTTGGGCTGTCCACCGTCCCACCCACTGCACTTTGTGTTCCTGCCACTTACCTGTTACTTGTCGGTTAGTGCAGCTGTGGCGGACACATGGGTGTGGTGGGTGCTCGTTGTGGCGCTTCTGGCATATTTGGGGACCTGTTGGTGGTTACGTGGCTGGCTGAGTGTACACATGTCCCCACGCATCTTACAGTTGTTCTGTTTGGGCTGTGTGTGGTGGTGTCTGTTGCATGTGTGTGTTGTGTATTGTGTGCTGGACATGGGGGTGTTTGTCCCTGGGAGCTGTGGCATGGTGGTAGTGCATGTGAGTACATAGCGGTGTGCTGGTATACATTAGTTTGTACTTACCAGCCTCCACTCCCCCTGCTAATCCGGCGAGGATCTCCGGATGTATTATGACTCGCACCTTCTCCTCCCACGCTTTGAAGGTCTTGAAGAGCGCGGGATTCCCTCCGCCAGTGACGGCAGCCAGCTCTCTGTTTTTGCCCTCCTTCTTCTTGACCAGGCTCTTGACGTCATTCCAACGTTTGTTTATTTCTCCTCTGTTCCTGGGCAGGGTCCCGACTGCATTGACCTGGTCTACGATCCGGTTCCACATTCTGTTTCTGGTGGCTAGTGGTGTGTGCTGGACCATGTTCCCATAGATTTGTGGGTGCACCTTGATGATCTCGTCGACCATGACCGTCAGCTCAATGGGCGTGAACTTGGGCATTCTTTGTGGTGCCATGGTGTTTGTGGTGCTGGTGCGGTGTGTGTTGTGTAATGTGCAGGGGGTTTGTGGTGCCGGTGTTTGGTGGTGGTGGTGGTGGTGGTGGTGGTTGTGATGTGTGCGTTTCTGTGGTGTGCTGCTGTCCTTGCTGTGTCACTGTGTCCTCTCCTCTCCTCTCTGGTTTGCAATGTTGCAAGGGGTTGTGGTCTGTGGGAGTGCTGCTTTTGTACTTACCTATGTGGGTGTGTCCTCATGGTCTGTTGTTTTCAGGTGTGTTGTGTCTGGGGTTCTGGCCTTTGTAGTTTTTGTTTGTCCGGGGGTGTTTTCGGGATGTGTACTGTGCTTGTGTATTTGTGCGTGCCTTGCTGTGTGGACTTGTTGGCCATGTTGTGTGCTATTGGTTTTGTGAGCGGATGGTTTCTGTGCAGGGACGTGGGCGCCATGGCTTCTGCTGTGTCGATTCTCATCGGCGTTGTTTGCGCTGGCGGGCGGTATATTTGTAGTTTTCCCGCGCTCATGGCGGTGCGATCGTAATTTCACGTGCGGTGTGTCGGCCGTGAGGGCGGGCGGTTTTGTGTTGTCGTGCGTGTTTCCGTCCGTGGCGGGCGGTTTGACTCCGACTCGGACGATGGCGGGCGGTATCTTGTGTGATTTTTCCGCCGATGGCGGTTTTCGGTTTGTGTAATCGTAATGGCGTGGTCGGTGTTCAGACGGTGTGTGCGGGCGGATTTTTGCCGCTTCTATGCCTGGCGGATTTTTTTACGCCGGGTATCGTAATGGGCCCCTTAGAGATTTGGTTTCTATATTTTCAGATCACTGCACCAAATTCATTTAATCTTTCTCACTCTCTCTGGTTCACGAACTGCATTTTGTAGTATGCAAAGTAGTACTATATTAGTACTAATACTTGCTACAAAATACAATTCACAAACCTACGGGTAGAACTCACCACCTTCAACTCTCCTGCCTTTTCTATGGGGAGAACTCCACACATACGTGGGGCATATTCTCAAGAACGTGTGATAACTACCGCAAAATTATCTTAACGCAACTCTTCACATCGCAGTCTTTTGCGGGAAAACAACTCCGTGTCAACATGGTATTCACAACACGGCGGCCCCATGCGATAGTCCCACGATAACGTGTCAAAAGAACGTGTTAAAGCCAATGCGACGCAGAAAAAACGCAAAACACAAACGCGAAAATAGTAACGATGATGCCAATCGCGATACAAAATTCAGCGATAACCAGCAATAGGCCTGCAATCCTCACGCGTCATGCGGGAAAATGCAGATTAAAAATACTGTGAGATGACAATGTACGAGCACAATCACACATCTGTGACGTAGACAAAGATCTAACGCTTACTTTTCAGATTAACAAAGTGTCCTCGGCCTGTTTCTTCACACTGAAAATACTACGGAAGATTCTTCCATTTATACCACTCTCATTAAGGAAAACAGTGGTCGGTGCATTGGTGTCTTCCAGAATTGACTACTGCAATGCGCTATACTTAGGTGCAGGAGTCAGGCAGCTTTCCAAACTACAGTCCATACAAAACGCGGCTGCAAGAGTATTGTTAAACTTACCTAAACACCACCCCATTTCCGCGAGCCTAAGACTCCTCCATTGGCTACCAGTCCGCCGAAGAATAGACTTCAAAGCGCTTTGCTTAGTTCATAAAGCCATATACGGAGGAGGGGCGGTAGACATTCAACGCTTGTTCCCGCGATATCTGCCTACTCGATGTCTTAGGTCAGCAAACACCGGACTGGTTCTTATTCCCAGGATAAGAAGAGCTAGATGGGGCGGTAGGGGGTTCTCCCACCAAGCGGCCAAATTGTGGAACTCCCTCCCAACACATCTGAGACTGCAGAATAGTAGGCCCCTTTTCAGAAAGTTGATAAAAACTTGGCTATTTTCCAGGACCTAGGTCAGTCACTCAGGTTGGACTGCTATTATCTCAGCGCCAAGACGCCTCGGCAGTAGTGCGCTCTATAAATACCTCAGTCAGTCAGTCAGTCAGTCAGTCAGAACAGATGACCATTGTCCCGCATCAAATAGGCATCTCCTCACAGTCACAATGTACATTGACATGCAGTCTGCATGTAAACTGTGCCAATGCAGAAACATGCATGGAACACACATTGAAACCGCATCTCCCTTTCACATTGCAGGGGGACAAGCAACCCCTCCTGCATACAGACGTGTCATGACCATGATCAATCCACCATGAAAGCGTGGACGAATGTAGGGGCAGTAACTCCCGCGTACGTACATGTTGCCCATGTTGTGGGACTCGAGCCACAGGGGGCATCCCTGCATCATGGTGGTATATCTGACAGTGAGCAGTCAAAATATCGAAAATGTTATGTCGATGTACCAAAATATCGATTGTAAAATATCG